>CAUDMG010002354.1:10000-248137 GCA_958450375.1 Homarus gammarus | reverse complement strand
AACTCGTGCCACTCGCCCATTGGGAAGTAGATGCTGAAGTGACCAATGACCACTTCGCAACTGCAATTACTTTGAGAGTGAAGCTACTCCCTCCTCCGCCACGTCCGCCACCCAGGTGGAATAGCAAGAAAGCCAATTGGAAAGTATTTCAAGAACTACAAATATGGTATTTGAACTATAACCGACCCAATAACTCTATAGCCAACTCTCCCCCTGACAAAGCCAACCTCTTTGGCACCTTATTCTCCTCTAATTCCAAGTTAGACGATTCCCACTCTAGCCCTCCTACCCCTGCACCTCCTACTAAACCTATGCACTTTCCTATAATCTCCACTCGCAGGGTTGTCGGTGTGTTATCCAGGTTGGATGTGAGTAAGGTGCATGGACCGGACGGAATACCCCCCTCGTGTTCTGAGGGAGTGTGCTGAAGCCCTGGCCCCTGTGCTTGCTCGCCTCTGCCTCAAAACCCAAACTTTTCCTTCTTCTTGGAAGCATGCCTTGGTTCAGCCTATCCCGAAGAAGGGTGACCATTCTAATCCCTCTAACTATCGCCCCATTGCCCTAACTTCATCCCTCTCTAAGATTTTCGAAACTATCTTGAACTCCCATTTTCTCCGTCACCTTGAACGCCTTTCTCTTTTGTCGGATCACCAGTATGGCTTTCGCCAGGTGAGATCTACTGGTGATCTGCTCTCCTATTGCACCAATCTTTGGTCATCCTCTCTTAGGGATTATGGGGAAACTTTCGTCGTGGCCCTCGACATCTCCAAAGCATTTGAAAGGGTATGGCACAAGTCTTTGCTATCTAAACTTCCCTTCTTTGGTTTCTCTCCCCCACTTTGTTTTCTAATCTCTAGCTTCCTTGAGAACAGATCCATGGCAGTTGTTGTCGAGGGATCGATCTTTCGCTCTTTCTCTACCAGTAGTGGTGTCCCACAGTGATATGTTCTTTCACCTACTCTCTTCCTTCTTTTTATCAATGATTTACTTCACACTACAATTAATTCTATCCATTCTTACGCTGATGATTCTACTCTTCACTCTTCTTCACATTTTCCCCTTCCTCCTAACTCTCAAACTAGATCTGTTTCTAGAACTGATATCATTACTTCTAGCATTCCTCAAAGCTAACAGAGAATTTCGTGAATTCAAAGGTCAGGTGAGAAATACCTATTGGGAACATTTCTTACAGGGGATTAACAGAACAACCACTCTAGCAGAAGTGTGGAACAAAATTAGAGCCATACCAAGTCACCCATCCCAGTCCAACTTCATCACAGCCCTGCAGAATATGCTGACATACTATTACACCAATGGTCTAGTGTGTCACAAATCACTTCCCTGCCTCCTGACATACAGCAATATCTTAAAACCACACACATTAATAGGGGTTTCAATATTGAAATAGCCTGTTCCTCGACAGACCTTACCGACTAGCTTCCTATAATGCACCACGAGCTAACAACAGCACTAATAAAAGGTGAATCATCCTCCCCTGGTGAGGATGGCATTACCTATAACACCCTGAGATTGTTAAATGAGATCCCTAACCATCCACTGCTTGACCTGTATCAAATGAGCCTCACACAGGGTATTCTGCCTAAGACATGGACTCAAGGAAACATAGTACCAATCCATAAAGCTAACTCTCCAAACTTCAGGCCAATTTCACTCATATCCTGTATGTGTAAAGTCCTTGAAAGAGTTGTTCTCAACGTCTCATGTTTCAAGTCAAAGACAAACTGGCCCCTAATCTGTATGGGTTCATGCCCAGGCGTAGCACACAAACATGCTTTGCAGAATATCTTGTTCACTCAAAAGATAAGACACAAACAGCCTTCATAGACCTTAAATCAGCTTTTGATGTAGCTAGTAGAGACATTATACTTGAGCAACTAGCTAATTTTGGCATCCATGGATAAAGGGTCAAAAGTGCCAGAATGAGATAATTTGAGCTTGGCACGCCTCAGGGAGGAGTGTTAAGTCCTATGCTCTTTAATATACTGATGCACAAGCTTATTGCTGACATTCCAGTTTAGCCAAACTAGGCTGTAATGTGGTATACCGATGATATCTGCATTATGACACAGATCAAGCTCAGGCCACAAGCCATGCTGGATGTATTTGCTTGGAGGACTGTGGAATGTTGTCTCATAATATCTGTTGACAAGACGAGGGTCCTCAATCCTCGTCCTGCTCACCCTCTGCCTCTTGACTTTAACATTAACAGCATGCCCTTGGAACTATGTAGCTCCTATAAATATCTTGGAATTTGTGTGAATGATGCAAACTTTGTCGCCAACCTTCGTGCCACGCTAATGCAGCGCATTAAACGCCTCAAAACCCTTGTTGTCAAGGGCTATAGAATTAACATCACCTATGCTCGTACTTTCTATCTTCACTTCATTTATTCTGTAGTTGACTATCATGCTCTCCATCTTGTGACTATTCCACCTAAACAACTCAACAGCCTTAAGGTAGTGCAAAATGAAGCCATGAGCATCATTCTAGGATGCCCAAAATCAACCAGAATCGTAAACATGAGGAAAGAGCTTTGACTGCCCTACCTATCTGACAGGATAGCTCTACTTAATACCATGTTTTGTGTCAAAGTTTTGAAGAACAATGGTCCCCAAAATACAGCTTAAACTGAGTTGATGTTCTATCTAAGTAATCCCGACTATCTCGCTAACCTTCCACAAAAGATTCTCTTTGGGGCCTGGCTTCATAAAAGTGTTGCAGATCTCTTGAAACTGAATGCCCCAATCACCCCAGACGAACCCATTAATGCCATTCCTCCTTGGCTGGATATATCAGTTCCTATTAAATACACTCCTGTTGGTAGTAAGCAAATGTTAAACACCGATGTGATGAGATGTGTCACACTAAAAACTATTAACAGACACACAGAGAGTATTAAATCAAGTGAATGTTATGCTTTTACTGATGGCTCTGTGCAGACAAACACAGGTAGAACAGGCTGAGCAATTGTAATATATAAAGAAAAAGAGATGATAGTGTCAAACAAGCAAAGGCAGAACAATTGGGCCAGCACAACACAAAATGAACTAACTGGAATCTACTTAGCCACAGACTACCTTAAAGAAAATGGAGGTGGGGTGATATTCTGTGATATTCTTTGAAATCAATGAACAGGCCGTCAGGTTCTATGTCTAAAGTTGTATGTGATATTAAGATAAATGTGATAACTGCCAATGAGAACAACTGTCGTATCGAATTTGTGTCGATTACGTCCCTTGTTGGAATTAGGTATCATGACCGTGCTGATAGACTGGTCAATGAGGCATGTAAGAAAGAAAATGTTGACCGTGACCTTCGCCTGTCCAATTCTGTACTTAAAAACATTCAAGTCAGAATCATGAACTGAGAAATGCAGAGAGACCTGGCAGGTGTAGCATTAGTAAATATGACAAATTTTGTTACGAGAGGCCAGCATAAGGACAGAACCAGACAATGTGACGTAGTCGTGGCCAGAATTAGGCTAGGATACAGACACATCTTGCAAGTTAGTAACGCTGTACCCATACCGGAACACTCAGCATGTAAACTTTGTGATAAACCTTAAAAGCATACAATTGAACGCTATATTATTGAATATGACACTGTCAGAGACTTCAGGCCACCTGGCTTATTGTATCATGAACTTTGTAATCACTATATTGAATCGGGGGTGATGGGGACATTCTTGCTGTTTATCCCAAATTTGCTAGCCCACACTGATTAGTCTTCAATTAGAATATGACGTCCAATGTATATGAACCACTGTCTTGCATGGCAGCGAACAGTGACATCACCCACATGAATCTGACCTATATATACTGTCAATGAATATGATGTATTTCTTTGTGTACGAACCTCTGTCCTGCACGGTAGTGAACAGTGACATCACCCACATGTCTTTGTGTATGAACCTCTGTCCTGCGTGGCAGTGAGAAGTGTTACCACCCTCAGTGTCAAGACCTGACTGAATTACTCAGAATAGGGAAACTGTACTCCAAGCTTTGTCAATAAATTTGTTAAACTAAAAAGCCCCTCACTCTACGTCTCTCGAGGGAGTGCAAATTAAGACGCTTTAACCTGTCTCTGTACTCAAGGTTCCTAATGCCCAAGATTAGTCTTGTCATTCTCCTCAGAATTCTTTCTAGGGATTCTATATCCATTCAGTAATACAGTAACCAGAATTGAACTGCGTAATCCAAGTGAGGTCTTACAAGCGCAAGATATAGTTTTAGAATAACCTCTCTAGTCTTACAACTAACACTCCTTTGTATGAACCCAAGTATTTTATTAGCCTTGTTTCGAGCATATACACATTGTTTACTTCGCTAAAAATTCCTACTTATCATTACTCCTAAATCTTTCTCACATTAGGATTTCTCTATAACATCATTGTTCATCTGATATCTGGTTTCTCTGTTTACATCTCTTAGACTAAGTACTTTACATTTGTCCACATTGAATTTCATCTGCCATTTTTCAGACAATTCGAAAAATTTGTTTAGATCTTCCTGTATTTTTGCGGAGTCTTCGTCAGATTTAATTATACGCCCTATTTTAGAGTCATCAGCACTCTGTCGTTTATGTACATAATAAATAATAATGGTCCACGTTCTGAGTCTTGGGGTACCCCACTAGTGACGTTACTCCAATCCTATTTAGTGCCATTAATGCTCACTCGCTGTGTCCTGTCCTGTAACCTTGCACTAATCCATTTTAGAATATCTCCTTCAATGCCATGAGCCTTCACTTTTCCCATTAGTGTTTCGTGTGGGGCTCTGTCGAAGGCTTTACTAAAGTCAAGATATACCACATCATAATTGTGCCCCACGTCCACTGATTCGAAAACAGCTGGAAAGAACGTTAATAGATTTGTTAGACATGAACGTCCGTTTGTGAAGCCATGTTGGGAATCATTGATCAACTTGTGTTTTTCCAGGTGGTTTCGAATAGAGTTTGAAATTATTGCTTCTAGTAATTTGCCTACAATTGATATTAAGCTGATTGGTCGCTAGTTAGAGGATAGTGATCTATCTCCCTTCTTGAAAATCGGTATTACATTCGCTATCCTCCAGGATTCTGGTACCCGTTTTTCAGGACATGTTAAACAAATTTGCTAAGGGCATACGATGCTCTTCCTTACATTAATTTAATGTTCTGGCAAATATCTCATCGGGACCTGGCGAGTTATTAGGCTTTAGTTTGTCTATTTGCTTACTAACTTCGGTACTAGTCACTACTATCTCGCTTAATCTATTTTTTCACTATCTCTGTATATAGTCGGCGCCTTGGGTATCATATTTAATTTTTCGGTGGTGAAAACTGTTGAAAAATATTTATTCAGATTATTGCTCATTTTTCTGTCGCTATCAGTTAGCTCGCCTGTATCTGACCGTATTGGTCCAATCTTTTCTCGTGTTTTAGTTTGATACATTTGAAAGAATCCCTTGGGGTTTGATCTCGCCTCCCTTGCTACCTTCAGTTCGTATACCATAGCTTTATCTTGTTGAAAATGAATATTAAAGTATATACTAAAGCATATTACTGCGCCCTTCCCTGTGATATTTTCCATGCACACTTGGCTTGCCTCATTCCGGAAAAAAATAAGTGAATTTCGTTGTTCAGATGGTTAAAATTTTATTACTACACCGACGAAAATATTTTATGAATGAATAGAGATAAGAAACATACCTTTAATTATAACAGACGAAAGTGTTAATTTATGATGAGGCTCAGCAGTCGTCAGCGAGTCGGAGCTGGGATGTCAACATTCCAATATTGTTTAATGTTCATAACAGTTTTGTGAAAGCTGCCGTATCCGGATTACCACTTCTTTTAATTGTATTTATAAAAAAATAAATAATATCGCTCGACGTAGACATCTGTAATAAGGTACTGGAAGAACTTTCATAAATTATAATGATGATTATTATTCTTCGTAAGGCAGCTGTAGGTAGGGGGTGGGCACCTGGTGATGGTTCCAATAAAATAGGGGGATGCGCACTTTTACCTTCCGATACCTCGTTCATCGGGATGACTAGTAATGGACCTGCACGAAAACTCTCAATCTACATGTCCTTAATCCATCTTAGAATATCTCCTCCAATTCCATAAGCCTTTACTTTACGTATTAGTCTTTCGCCGGGGACTCTGTCGAAGGCTTTGCTAAAATCGAAGTAAACTAGATCATAATTGTGTCCGCCATCCACTGATTCGAAACAACTGACAAGAATGATAAGAGATTTTTCAGATATTCCCCTCCACTAATGATAGTTGAACTTATCTATCTTACGCCACTTAATCCCAGATTCTTTCAGATGTTAGTTAACCCTTTGATCACTTTCACATTCAATTCATTATTATCATAAAGGGTACAAATAATATGCATAAAGTAGAAAAATGCATTTATTTGCAAATTTACATTATTAACACAAAGAGTACAATTTCAGTAAAGCTAACTCACAATACATGTGCCAGGTGCGGTTGACATTAGGAGTTCAGGTCCTGCTTTGAAGTGTTCCGATTCCTCGTGACAAGAATATGAGGCGAATCGTTCTTCGCCATCACCAGCACAGGGTAGAGCGCAGGTTGTGAGCAGGATAAAACACTGTAACAAGAATTACAGAACATAAGAATCCTTTTACAATATGGTACAGTGAACTCAATTTCTGACAGAAGGTAGACTTTGAGTGACACGGGCAGGCGAAGCACAGTGCTCAGTGTGGAGAGCGAACCTCGAGTACGACAGCTTCAGACCTAACCATCCCTGATTCTTCCGTGTATGCGCTGTTGTGTAAGGGGGGGCACTTACAAATGGCCAATTAAATGCGAGCACTTAGCGGCTGAACACATATACAAATTAGTTGTATGTTCCCATCAAATACATTAAGTTATAAATAAAATAAAAACTAATAGTTGAATACCTAGGACAAATTTAGCCATGTAGTACAGTGACTTATATTTTATAATAACCAAACTTACAACTAATTCCCCGACAAATGCCACACTACATAATTTTCATCTCCCTGCAGACATATGAATACGTCTCACCTGAACATTGGATGAATATTAAGGTGAAACCCTACCCTTAGAATTTAATAAGATTTGGGTTAATCGATTTCCAGGTCACCCCAGTTAACCACCAATGACATGAAAAAACATAGATAATGTGGAAGAAAAACATTTCAAAATCTCCCACAATCACAGAACATACGACAGCATTCAAACACATCAACTTAAACCTCAGAACCTCTTTGGTCTTAACAAGAGTCCAGCGGCTTCGAGAGTTTTTAAGACAGATTCTCTCATAAGTCACGACTCACAAACTTCTCCCACCCAGGAATTTAAAGACTCAGTGCTGGTCATGTGAGGAGTTGGTCCATCTGGTCCGCATTCTTCAAGTATTATTTTTTCCGTTATACTCTATATAATAAGACATCAATGTTTCTACTTCACAGATTTTGTTCTGTATTATTATTATTATTATTATAAGTAGTAGTAGTAGTAGTAGGGAACGAGATCGTCGGCCCCAAAGCCGACAACTGTCGCAGATATTGACTTTGAGGCAACAGTCACTGAATACTGCATAGATCTGCGGCTTAACTAACTCACCACAACAAGGGTAACTACTTTTTTATTAGGATATTTAATTTTAAGACAATAAAATGGCGGCTGACTGTTTGACTTTATTATGGTGGGCAGAATAATAATGAATGTATTTTCAACAATGTTCTTACGTGCCTTGAGAATTAGCAGTCCGGAATTCATCGATGGGGAATACAAATGTATATATAATATTGGCTCAAACCTTAAATACCCTAGATCTTTCATAGACAAATGCCTAAACATTACTAAGAAAACTTTTTATAGAACTGATCCCAAGCCCACCCATGACCATAAGAATATCGTAATATTACCATTTCACAAAAATTTCTCACACATTCCTTCACAACCAAAAACCTGGAACGTCAATGTGGCATTTAAAAACTCATGCACTGTTAAACAAATGTTAATCAAGAACTCCCCCAACAACACAATTGGTTGCATTTATAAAGTTCCTTGCAAGGAATATAATATGTTTTACTTAGGCCAGACAGGTAAAGATCTTGCAACTAGAATTAAACAACACAAATACAGTGTTAGGACAGGCCAGGAATCCAATGCTCTGTTTGTTCATTTGAGGGATAACAAGCATTGCATTGACTGGGATAATGCCTCCTCAATATTACCATGTAATTCAATTGATAGTAGGAACATCATAGAATCTAGTCTTATTAAACATACCGAAGCATTCAACATGAATTTGAGTAACGGCATGTACAAGCTGGACAATTTTGTAATTAAGAAGATTTGTGACCAGGTGAGAAGGCCGGGTCACCTGACCATCTGACCTGACCACCAACCTTTGTGTGCTATTTAAAGAATAGTAGGGTCATTACCTAATACCTGACCATTGTGGACCTGGTCTCATCCATCTCTGTATATATACACCTTGATTTATATTTCTCTCTCTAGTCTGTACTCACCCCTGAAGATGTGAATTACACGAAAGCGCTTGGGAACTTCGTGTTTTCTTCTTTCCTTGTGGTTATCAGCATATACCTAGATCACGCGCACCTACAGTGATTTACTTGCATATATATATATATATATATATATATATATATATATATATATATATATATATATATATATATATATATATATATATATATATAATGTATATATATATATATATATATATATATATATATATATATATATATATATATATATATATAAATATATATATACATACATACATACATACTTGCAAATAAATCACTGTAGGTGCCCATGATCCAGGTATATGCTGATAACCACAAGGAAAAAGAAAACACGAAGTTCCCAAGCGCTTTCGTGTTTTTCACATCTTCAGCGGTGAGTACAGACTAAAATAGAAGTGCAGAACAAGTTATATATATATATACTGTATACAGAGGAGGGTGAGAACAAGTCCACTGTAGGTTATGTATCTATGCTGCTGTGCCAAGTAGCAACCTTGTAAATAAGCTACTGTGCAGAGTAGCATTTATATATATAACTACGTGGCAACACTGCACGTGTTATGTGGCAACATTGCCCCGAGGCTGCCATATGGCAAGGCAGTCTCAGTCTGACTCCTTGGGCCGCTCATGGCACAAGCAAGTCACCACTTGTATTTCTCCTATCCGAATAAATGGACTTCAGTGTTATCCGGTGTTTCCCTACCCATCACTGCATTCTTCAGGGAACACTTGGAACCTTCATGGCGCAGTGAGTAGGATCTGTGGACTTACAAGTGTGTGAACAATGGACAGTTAGCCGGCGATGTGCGACTGCCGGCGATGTGCGCGTCGACTCTTAGTGTGTTGTGTTGTGTTGCGCTGCGTTTCGCTGCGACGTGCAGTGTTGCTCCGTCACAGTGCGTTTTAGTGACGGTGGCAGTGTTAGTGTCAGTGTATTAGTGTGTCTAGAGCTGAGAGTTGAGCATTGGCCTTTTTTTGTGGTACCCACAGAGCACGCAGACGTACACCCTTCTCGTGTGACATCCGGGGAGGCACTAACGTTCTCACCCCCGCGGCGGCTCTAGCCACTGGCATTAAGGCCACCACGAAGTGCGTCTGCTGTCTCAGACACACAAACACACACGCACGCACGCACACACGCACTCACTCACGGACAGAACAGTGGACTCTATGCGTTATTTCTGCGCTGTTTATGTCATATATATGTGGTTCGAGCTGATGAGGCGCCACTTTATATACTAAACAGCGCAGTCCACGCAGTCCACTAACATGGGCGGTAAGAAGGGACAACGTCAAGATGGGAGACACGACTCCCCACCACCTTCTCCTCTACCGGGCACAGATGGAGTTTCTGCGTCCACCACCCCTCATTCTTCACCTATAGCGACGGACATTGCAACAATTCTGAGATGGATGGATCACAGAGACGAGCGACGCAGAGAGATGGAACTTCAGAGGGAGGAGATACGAAGAGAGGAGGAGAAGGCGCGCTTTGATGCAATATTGGCGACCCTGGCGCTAACCCACCCTCCCTCATTCGCGCACCAAGGCACCAGTACCCTCCCTCCTCCACCACACCAGCGTCCTCCAGGTATGCATGCTACTCCAACAGCTCCCAAGGCATCTGTTCAACCCCCACCCGACCTCTCACCAGACGTCACGTTTCAACTTTTTCGTGAG
The DNA here is from genome assembly GCA_958450375.1 of Homarus gammarus. Taxonomy (NCBI): domain Eukaryota; kingdom Metazoa; phylum Arthropoda; class Malacostraca; order Decapoda; family Nephropidae; genus Homarus; species Homarus gammarus. Next base: position 237,893 of record CAUDMG010002354.1, on the reverse strand, counting down.
TGGAGGCGGCGTTGGACAGATTACTCCACGATGGTGGACCTTGACAGCATGCCTCCAAACAAACAGCTCATCCAACTGCGGATGTGTTTGTTGCTGGAGACCCAGAGAGTTTTGGAGCACACGTTGCAAGTGCCAACCGATTCTACCTCTTCAGTGACAGATGTGCTCGACATTTAACAGAGCACGTTAAAGGTCGGAATAACGAGACTTTGCATCGCCGCGCCTTCACCAGCTGCAAGCAGGCGGAGAACGAATCCTTTGACGACTTTTTTGTACGCTTGAAGAGTTTGTCGGAGGAGATCGACGTCTGCAAGGCGCACAGCCGGGAATGTGAGGAAGCCTGGATCAAGCACGGGATCTTGACAGGTGTCAGGCAAGAAGAGTTGGTGCAGCGACTCATCCCCCTGGACGCTTCCTCCATACTCCAGGTGGTAGTGACTGAATGTCTGTCATACGAGGCCACCAAGTCCGCCACCTCTGCCTTACGGGCCCCACCTGCTGTGAGAGCAATCTCTCAGTACAAGAAGGGTAAGAAGGCGGCCAACAACGTGAAGGCTGCCGCACGTTCTTCCACGCCTCCGCCTAGTGATTCCTGTGGCAGCTGTGGAAAGCAGCATGGCCCCAAGACATGCCCGGCCGCCGACACACTGTGTCGTGGATGTGACCGTAAGGGCCACTGGTCTAACACAGACAGGTGCCCTGCACGAGGCCACAAGTGTCAGGCCTGCGGTCGTTATGGACACTACGACAAGTGCTGCCGCCAACCCAAGCCCAAAAGCCCGAGATGAGGAGGAAAGCAGCGCACTTCCCTCGGGGTGGTTCGCACGCAGCCCCCTTCAGATGGCCCACGCAGCCCCAAGCAGCAGCTGAGTCACATCAGAAGGGTGGACTCGACCACACGCCCCAGGGCTACCCCTTCCCCTACCATCCGCGTCGCCGTCACACACGGTGATGTGTCGGGTCACATCGAGGTGATACCGGAAACCGGCGCTGATACTACGGTGATTGTGTTGAAGCACCTCCAGAATCTGGGCCTCACCAAACGTGACCTGGGACCGCCGCCGCAGCTGCTGTACTACAATGCAGACGGTTCCCAGATGCCGGACGCTGTGGGCTCCTTTCAAGCGGAGATCACCTACGGCGAAAAGTCGTGTCACGGATGCATCGACGTGCAGCCTACTCTCGCTACACCCTTGTTTTCGTGGGAGCACTGCAAGGAGTTAGGTGTGGTGCCCAGAGACTTTCCCGAGCAGATACCAGCTGCTCGGTACACCGCCAGCAGGGTGCGTGAGTCAACGAGCGACGCGCCTGGCGCTGCCGCACAGAGCTGCCCAGAACCCGCGTCCACTCCCGCCCCACCTCCACCCAAGTCATGGCTGCTTCCTCTTCACAGCGAGACGTTTCCTTCTGCCGCAAGGGCCGACTTCCTGAAGGAGTACTCGGTGTGCTGGTGACGAAGGAGGCCCTACGGACCGCTCTACTGAAGGCTATGGCGGGTCCGCCTATGAGGATACACCTGCGGGAAGATGCACAGCCGTTTGCCATACACACTCCCCAGGTGATTCCTCTCGCCTTCAGGGATTCAGTCAAGAAGGAACTGGATTCCATGGTGGCCCAGGGTGTCATCGTACCCGTTGGTGACGACCCGTCCCCATGGTGCCACCCTTTAGTCGCTGTGGCTAAGATTAAAGGTGGAGTGCGGATTACTACCGACTTGTCTAAGCTTAACAGCCAGGTGTGCCGTCCCGCCCACCCTTCACCCACACCTTTTGCAGCTATACGGAGTGTGGACCCGAAGGTACGGCACTTCTCGACAATGGACACCCTCTGTGGTTACTGACAGATCCCACTGAAGAAGGAGGATCAGCCACTGACCACTTTCATCACGCCTTACTGACGCTTCCGCTACTGCCGTGGCCCTATGGGATTCGCTGCTACGGGGGATGCCTTCTGTCTCCGTGGTGAGATGGCACTTCAAGGCGTGACCAACTGCGTGAAGGTAGTGGATGACGTCCTCCTCTACGATGAGGACTACCTGACGCATCTTTGCCGCATCGACGAGGTACTGACCAGGTGTAGGACGCACGGCATCACTCTGAATGCCGAGAAGTTCGTCTTGGCCGCACCTGCAGTCTCTTTCTGCAGCTACCGACTCTCAAGGGATGGCATTGCTGCGGACCCAGAGAAAGTTCGCGCCATAGCGGACTTTGCAAAACCTGCCAACCTTACGGATCTCAGGTCTTTCATGGGCCTGGTGAACCAGTTGGCAGAATTTTCTCCTGACGTCTCCGCTGCTGCCGGGCCTCTCCGACCCCTGATGAGCCCCAAGAGGACTTTCACGTGGACCCCTGACCACGACCTCGCCTTTCATAAGGTGAAGGAGGCCCTGTCAAGTCCACCTATCCTTGCTACTTTCGACCCAGCGCTCCCCACCGTCCTCCAGACAGACGCCTCGCGCCTGTACGGGGTTGGTTACGCCCTTCTCCAGGATCACGGTGGAAGAAAGTACCGGCTCGAACAGTGTGGCTCTCGCTTCCTCATCGATGCTGAGTCTTGCTATGCTACCATCGAGCTGGAGCTGCTGGCAATGGTATGGGTCTTATCGAAGTGCAAATTTTACTTGATTGGCCTACAGCACTTCGACCTCATCACAGACCACAGGCCCTTGGTCCTCATTCTTAATCACTATTCACTGGACGCCATCGAGAATCCCTGCCTCCAGCGCCTGAAGGAGAAGATTTTGGCCTTCGTCTTCACCGGGGCTTGGCGTGCAGGTAAGGAGTTGTGCATCCCTGATGCCCTCTCCCGCTCCCCAGTCAGCCGCCCTACACCTTAAGGCGAGATGCTCAGCACCGGGGCCGGTTTCTCCGTCAGCAACATCGTCACTTTGCAGGCCGTACAGTCCCTCGCCAGCACCCAGGCCTCAGTGTCGCCACCCGACAGCGATCTGGCCCTTGAGAAACTACGGACCGCGGCACGCGACGACCCCTCCTACACTCAACTCTTGGAGAGTGTGAGGACTGGGTTCCCTCGCGACCGTTTTGAGCTCCACAGCGCCCTACGCCCGTATTGGAAGATACGTGAGGACCTCTGCAGATGGGGACCTCGTCCTGTACGGTGCCCATGTGATCGTCCCTGCAGCTTTCCGTCGTCGCGTTCTGGCCTGCTTACACGATAGCCATCGTGGAGCAGAGGCCACCAAGCGCTGAGCAAGGCAGGCTGTGTACTGGCCCGGCATTTACGCGGATATCGTCAATACGGTCCGTGCCTGTGAGCCATGCCAGATCATGCAGCCCAGTCAACAGCAGGAGCCCCTCTTGTGCGACGACGAACCCACCAGGCCCTTCGAGTTCGGGTCGGCTGATTTCTTCAGCACAGCTGGGAAACATTTCCTAGTTGTCGCCGACCGACTCTCTGGCGGGCCTGTGGTGGTAATCTGTGGCTCGGACACGACGTCCGCGGCCACCATTCGCCACTTCCGGCACCTCTTTCGTGACCTGGGCGTCCCCGTACGTCTGCGGACGGATGGTGGGCCACATTTCACCAGCCGGGACTTCACAGGATTCCTGGAGCGTTGGGGAGTCCGCCACATTGTGTCAACACCCCACTACCCACAGTCAAACGGCCATGCTGAGGCTGCGGTCAAGACAGTCAAGCATCTCATCCTCAAGGTGGCCCCTTCAGGCAACATAGACTGTGAGGCGTTTGACAAAGGGCTCCTGGAGTTACGTAATACTCCCACCCACACAGGGCGGTCCCCTGTCCAGATCCTGTATGGTCACCCTTTCCACTCTTGCGTTCCTGCACACGCCAAGGCCTTTGCGAAGGAGTGGCAGACCAGAGCCGAGAGCTGCGACCGCCGCGCCGCTTCACGTGCCCAGGACGCCAAGGCCCGGTATGACAACCGTGCCCGCCCTCTTCAGCCACTGGAGATTGGTGCCCTTGTCCGTGTCCAGGACCCGAAGACGACACGTTGGGACAAGGTGGGTATAGTGATGGGCGTCGGCCGGTCGCGGGACTACAAGGTCAGGATGCCGAGCGGCCGCGTCTGGTGTAGGAACCGTCGCTTCCTCCGGCCAGTCCCACCCCCTGCTGCTGGCCCCCTGACCGATGACGAGTCTCCTACACCTCACGAGGATCCGCCCCACAGTGCACCTCGACGCTCGGAGCGACTTAGGACTAAGAAGTCCGCTCAAGACAAAGGCTATGAGCGTGAGAGTGGGAGGGAGATGTAGGTTATGTATCTATGCTACTGTGCCAAGTAGCAACCTTGTAAATAAGCAACATTTCCCCGAGGCTGCCATATGGCAAGGCAGTCTCAGTCTGACTCCGTGGGCCGTGCATGGCACACGCAAGTCACCACTTGTATTTCTCCTATCCGAATAAATGGACTTCAGTGTTACACGGTGTTTCCCTACCCATCACTGCATTCTTCAGGGAACACTTTGAACCTTCAACCACAGAGGTCAAGTATAGGTAATGACCCTACTAATCTTTACAAAAGCACCTCAGCGGTCGGTAGTCAGGTCAGAGAAAAACTGACCCAACCTTCTCACTTGGTTACAAATCTTCTTAATTACAAAATTGTCCAATTTGTACATACCGTTACTCAAATTCATGTTAAAGGATTCGGTATGTTTAATGAGACTAGATTCTATAATGTTCCTACTGTCAATTGAATTACAAGGAAATATTGAGGAGGCATTATCCCAGTCAATGCAATGTTTATTATCCCTCAAATGAACGAACAGAGCATTTTTTTTTTTTTTTTTTTATTCATTGGGCACTCCCGAACATCCTTGTGTAAGGTGAAGCGCAGAAGCGTTTACAGCGCCCAACAGGGAAGCATGCTAAGTTCATGCTTGCCTTTATGTCTCATGAGTTAAGGGCGTAGAAGCCTGAAGAGTCAAGGGCGTAGAAGCCTGAAGAGTCAGTGGTTTATGTCATCAAGTTATTGGAAGCTCCAACAACTCCCTGAACACGAATTCGCAACTTTCGACTTACAACAGGTACTTACTTTACTGCTAGGTGAACAGGGACTAATGGGGGCTAGGAAGTAAGTCCGAACAGAGCATTGGATTCCAGGCCTGTCCTAACACAGTATTTATGTTGTTTAAGTCTAGTTACAAGATCTTTACCTGTTTGGCCTAAGTAATACGTATTACATTCCTTGCAAGGGACTATATAAATGCAGCCATTTGTACTATTGGGGGAGTTCTTGATTAACATCTGTTTAACAGTGCATGAGTTTTTAAATGCCACATTGACGTTCCAGGTTTTTAGTTGTAAAGGAATTTGAGAGAAATTTTTGTGAAATGGTAATACTAGGAGATGCTTATGGTCATGGGTGGGCTTGGGATCAGTTCTATAAAAAGATTTCTTAGTAATGTTCAGGCATTTGTCTATGAAAGATCTAGGGCAGGGGTTCTCAACCAGGGGAAAACTGATTCGGGAGCAAGAGATATGTTCGATGAGAAATCAATCACAGAATTTTGGCCCTTGATGTGCGATTCCCACCCAAAAGTGGCAGAAAGAGCTATCCGTGCATTGCTTCCATTTGTGTCGACATATCTTTGTGAGTCAGGCTTTTCAACTCTGTTGCAAATTAAAACGAAGCAACGTAGTAGATTAGAGGTAGAAAATGACCTGCGTTGTGCCCTTTCAAGCACTCCTCCGCGTATCCCAGAATTGGCGAAGAAAAAACAATCACAGGTTTCTCATTGACTGTAATCTTCATCTGAATAAAATTAATTACAAATTTACAATATCCTGGTATTCTATTGAACTTTTTGTTTATTGCATTATGCTTCAGTTTGGTATGTTAAGTAATTCATTATAAAAAAAAAAACTATTTTACTTTTATTCAAGTTTTATAAATCCATCAACATTTTCAAATGGCATTTAATTTGTAAAACTCCACTATAAAAATAATCCATGTAAAATTGTAAATGTATATGTACTAATATGGAAAAAATAAAGGAATTTCAGTATTATATGCATATTATTTGGAATGCACTTTTTGAGGCGGCACTTTTGGGGGGCGGCACTTTTGGGTCTGCTCATCACCCATATCTGGAGCTACTGGAGACGTTAATCCATCCCTTTGTATCGGCGGCAAGTTAATCCTTGTCGTGTCTGACCTAACACCTGACCCACATCATCACGGCCACGTCATGAGCTACACCCTTGCTATGCGCCACCCCCCCCCCCCCCCCCCCCCCACCGCCACACACACAACCTGTAACCTGTTGAGGATTAAGGAAACAACTTCAAACAAGTACGCCAGTGAGCTCATGTGGTGTGGGTCAGGTGTTAGGTCAGACACGACGAGGATTAACATGCCGCCGATACAAAGGGAAGGATTAACGTCTCCAGTAGCTGCAAAACCATGCAGCTTGGGTCATATCAGTTCATGTACAGCCGACCAATCCACCAGTTACAAGCAATTCACTTCAGTTCTGCACAAGTCTCAAGACGAGGGGAGGCTAGACGACTTTTAAGTTCTCTTGTGTTTTCGATCCACTTATTTACTTCGTTGGAAGACATAATACTATAAGGTAAGAAATATTAAAGTATTGGTTAAAAAATATTGATGTGACTTTTGCTGCGGTACTGAGATTAAATATTAAGATTTTGTTTCACAGCATTGCGATTTTATACTAAGACACTATCCTCACTGGGGTACAGACAAAAGCCCCCCTGACAAAAGCCACCCAGACAAAAGCCCCTCAGACGAAAGCCACCCAGACAAAAGCCCCCTACTTTGATCGGGGTGGCTTTTGTCTGACAACAGTAAGGGCTTTCAAAAGTTACGGACATAATTAAATAGTTGAGGGTAAAATATACTGTTCTTCTCTGTGGTTAATTATTGGTTAGGTTAGGGTTAGGTTAAGTTAGGTTAGGTTAGGGTTAGGGTTGTCAGACAAAAGCCACCCCGATCAAAGTAGGGGGCTTTTGTCTGGGTGGCTTTCGTCGGGGGGGCTTATGTCAGACATCCATTTCCAGTGTACTCTGAGTCTGTAATTTTAGATTAAGTTGCTACTTTTTACATTTCCATTGTATTACATTGATACTAGTGTCATTATACCGTGATTTTAGATCAAGCTATTATTTTTACATTGCTGTGTTTTAATCACTTTAGATGATAATGACACTAGTGTGACAGTGTCATTATACCGTGATTTTAGATCATACTCAATAAAAGATAACGGTGCAGTACAATTGTTTTATGTAACGGATTCCTAACCTAACCTAAAATAATATATATATATATATGCATGCAGAAACTTCACATCACCATGAAAAATAGATGCACAATAACCACTGGAGAAAGGAAAGACAAGCAGCAAGTACTTTCGTTTAATACATCCTCAGGCAGAGGATGTATTAAAGGAACGTACTTGCTGCTTGTCTTTCCTTTCTCCAGTGGTTATTGTGAATTACACGAAAGCGCTTGGGAACTTCGTGTCTTCTTCTTTCCTGGTGGTTATCAGCATATATATATATATATATATATATATATATATATATATATATATATATATATATATATATATATATATATATATGAGTGGGTCACTGTGCAATATGTATTTTTTGTGGGGGCACGGGGTGGGGGGGGGGCGGCAAACTCAAGGGCCGCCCCGGGCGGCACACACTCTAGCTACGCCACTGCCCTGAAGATATGAATTACACGAAAGCGCTTGGGAACTTCGTGTTTTCTTTTTCTTTGTGGTTATCAGCACATACATACTTACATACGTACATACATACATACATACATACATACATACATAAGAACATAAGAAAATAAGGAGTCTGCAATAGGCTGGTTGGCCTATGCACGGCAGCTCCTGTCAAGAGTTACAACCACTCTCTATCGTCCATGAATCTATCTAGCCTCCTTTTAAAACTTTCAAGCATCCCAGCACTTACTACAAAGTTGCTAAGTTTGTTCCACTCGTCTGCCACCCTATTTGTGAACCAGTTTTTTCCTATCTCCCTCCTAAACCTAAATTTATCCAACTTAAATCTCTTGCTACGAATCCTATCCTTCTCAAATACTATAAGAACTTCATCTATAACTCCTTTATTGATTCCTTTCACCCACTTAAATACTTCTATCAAATCTCCCTGCACTCTTCGTATTTATAGGGAATGCGAGTTTAGTTCTTTAATCTATCTTGATATGAAAGGTTTCTAAGTCCCGGAATCATTCTCGTCATTCTTCGATGCACCGACTCCAGTTAATTGATATCCATTCTATAATATGGGCACAAGAACTGAACAGCATAATCGAGGTGCGGCCTGACTAGCGCAAGATATAATTGCAATATGACCTCCGTACTCTTATTACTTACACTTCTAGATATAAAACCTAATACTTTGTTTGCCTTATTTCGAACATTAACGCACTGTTTTCTAGGCCGAAGGTCCGGGCTTTCAAGTACCCCTAAATCTCTTTCACAAGTCGACTTCTCTAGGTTGATGTTGTTAAGGCTGTGTAGGTTATGTATCTATGCTACTGTGCCAAGAAGCAACCTTGTAAATAAGCTACTGTGCCGAGTAGCATTTATATATATAATTACGTGGCAACACTGCACGCGTTATGTGGCAACATTGCCCGGAGGCTGCCATATGGCAAGGCAGCCTCAGTCTGACTGTGTGAGCCGTGCATGGCACACGCTAGTCACCACTTGTATTTCTCTCATCCATAATAAACGGACTTCAGTGTTACCCGGTGTTTCCCTACCCATCACTGCATTCTTCAGGGGACACATGTAACCATCATGGCGCAGTGAGTAGGATCTGTGGACTTACAAAGTGTGTAAACTTTGCCGACGGTTACATCTGCCGGCGATCTGCGCGTCGACTCATAGTGTGTTGTGTTGTGTTGCACTGTGTTTCGCCGCGATGTGCAGTGTTGGGCCATCACAGTGCTTTTTAGTGACGGTGGCAGTGTTAGTGTCAGTGTATTAGTGTGTGTCTAGAGCTGAGAGTTGAGCATTGGCCTGTTTTTAGTGGTACCCACGGAGCACGCAGGCGTACACCCTTCTCGTGTGACCCCCCGGGAGACACTGACGGTCTCACCCCCACCCCCGCCGCGTCTCTAGCCACCGGCATGAAGGCCACCACGAAGTGCTCTCTCAGACACACACACACACACACACGCACGCACTCACTCACGGACAGAACAGTGGACTCTGCGTTATTTCTGCACTGTTTATGTCATATATATGTGGTTCGAGCTGTTGAGGCGCCACTTTATATACTAAACAGTGCAGTCCACGCACACACAAAGATGGGCGGTAAGAAGGAACAACGTCAAGATGGGAGACACGACTCCCCACCACCTTCCCCTCCACCGGGCGCAGACTCTCATCCTCCACCTCCAGTGACGGACATTGCCACAATTCTGAGGTGGATGGACGACCGGGACGAGCGATGTAGAGAGATGGAACTTCAGAGGGAGGAGACACGAAGAGAGGAGGAAAAGTCGCGTTTTGATGCACTATTGGCGACCCTGGCACTAACCCACCCTCCCTCACTCGCAGGTAGCGCGCATGAAGGCGCCAATATCCTCCCTCCTCAACCACACCAGCGTCCTCCAGGTACTCTTGCCTCCAAACAAACAGCTCCCAAGGCATCTGTTCAACCCCCACCCGCCCTCTCACCAGACGTCACGTTTCAGCTTTTTCGTGAGTGGAGGCGGCGTTGGACAGATTACTCCACGATGGTGGACCTTGACAGCATGCCTCCAAACAAACAGCTCATCCAAGTGCGGATGTGTTTGTCGCTGGAGACCCAGAGAGTTTTGGAGCACACGTTGCAAGTGCCTCCCGATTCTCCATCTTCAGTGACGGATGTGCTCGACCTTTTACAGGAGCACGTTAAGGGTCGGAATAACGAGGCTTTGCGTCGCCGCGCCTTCACCAGCTGCAAGCAGGCGGAGAACGAATCCTTTGACGACTTTTTTGTACGTTTGAAGAGTTTGTCAGAGGAGATCGACGACTGCAAGGTGCACAGCCGGGAATGTGAGGAAGCCTGGATCAAGCACGGGATCTTGACAGGTGTCAGGCAAGAAGAGTTGGTGCAGCGACTCATCCCCCTGGACGCTTCCTCCACACTCCAGGTGGTAGTGACTGAATGTCTGTCATACGAGGCTACCAAGTCCGCCACCTCTGCCTTACGGGCCCCTCCTGCTGTGAGAGCAATCTCTCAGTACAAGAAGGGTAAGAAGGCGGCCAACAACGTGAAGGCTGCCACACGTTCTTCCACGCCTCCGCCTAGTGCTTCCTGTGGCAGCTGTGGAAAGCAGCACAGCCCCAAGACATGCCCGGCCACCGACGCACTGTGTCGTGGATGTGACCGTAAGGGCCACTGGTCTAACACAGACAGGTGCCCTGCACGAGGCCGCAAGTGTCAGGCCTGCGGTCCTTATGGACACTACGACAAGTGCTGCCGCCAATCCAAGCCCAAAAGCCCGAGACGAGGAGGAAAGCAGCGCACTTCCCTCGGGGTGATTCGCACGCAGCCCCCTCCAGATGGCCCACGCAGCCCCAAGCAGCAGCGGAGTCACATCAGGAGGGTGGAATCGACCACACGCCCCAAGGCTACCCCTTCCCCTACTATCCGCGTCGCCGTCACACACGGTGATGTGTCGGGTCACATCAAGGTGATGCAGGACACCGGCGCTGATACTTTGGTGATTGGGTTGAAGCACCTCCAGAAACTGGGCCTCACCAAACGCGACCTGGGACTACAGCCGCAGCTGCAGTACTACAATGCGGACGGTTCCCAGATGCCAGACGCTGTGGGCTCCTTTCAAGCAGAGATCACCTACGGCGACAGGTCATATCACGGATGGATCGACGTGCAGCCTACTCTCGCTGCACCCTTGTTGTCGTGGGAGCACTGCAAGGAGTTAGGCGTGGTGCCCAGAGACTTTCCCGAGCAGATCCCAGCTGCTCGTTACACCGCCAGCAGGGTGCGTGAGTCAACGAGCGATGCGCCTGGCGCTGCCGCACAGAGCTGCCCAGAACCAGCGTCCACTCCCACCCACACAGGACGCCCCCCTGCCCAGATCCTGTATGGTCACCCTCTCCGCTCTTGCGTTCCTGCACACGCCAAGGCCTTTGCGAAGGACTGGCAGACCAGAGCCGAGAGCTGCGACCGCCGCGCCGCTCCACGTACCCAGGACGCCAAGGCTCGGTATGACGACCGTGCCCGCTCTCTTCAGCCACTGGAGATTGGTGCCCTTGTCCGCGTCCAGGACCCGACGACGACACGTTGGGACAAGGTGGGCTTAGTGATGGGCGTCGGCCAGTCGTGGGTTACAAGGTCAGGATGCCGAGCGGCCGTGTCTCGTGGAGGAACCTCCGCTTCCTCCAGCCAGTCCCACCCCCTCCTGCTGGCCCCCTGACCGAGGACGAGTCACCTACACCTCACGAGGATCCGCCCCCACAGTGCACCTCGACGCTCGGAGCGACTTAGGACAAAGAAGTCCACTCAAGACAAAGACTATGAGCGTGAGGGGGAGAGGGAGATGTAGGTTATGTATCTATGCTACTGTGCCAAGTAGCAACCTTGTAAATAAGCTACTGTGCCGAGTAGCATTTATATATATAATTACGTGGCAACACTGCACGCGTTATGTGGCAACATTGCCCGGAGGCTGCCATATGGCAAGGCAGCCTCAGTCTGACTGTGTGAGCCGTGCATGGCACACGCTAGTCACCACTTGTATTTCTCTCATCCATAATAAACTGACTTCAGTGTTTCCCGGTGTTTCCCTACCCATCACAGCATTCTTCAGGGAACACATGTAACCATCAGGCTGTACATATTGATAGTATTCGTTTTTCCAATATTAAGTACGCTGCACTTGCTGGTGTTGAATATCCTTTTGCCTTTTTCTGACCACTCCTGCAGTTTATTTAAATCCTCCTGTAGTGCATTTGCATCCTGCCCTGAATTAATTTCCCGCCCTAGTTTTGTGTCATCCGCAAACTTGCTTATGACACTGCTGATCCCAGTATCTAGATCGCTTATGTAGATTATGAACAAGAGTGGACCCAGTACTGACCCCTGGGGAACCCCACTAGTTACACAACCCCACTCAGATTTAAAACCATCTACGCTGACCCTCTGTGTTTTATCGGTGAACCGTGATTTTATTCAACTTTCCCCTCGATACCATGAGCCTTAACTTTTCTCAGAAGCCTCTGTTACCGTACTCTATCAAATGCTTTGCTGAAGTCTAAGTAAATAACATCGTAATTTTCGTCATTATCTACTACCTCATAGACTTTCCTGAAAAAACGTCAGCAGATTTGTTAGACAAGATTTTCCCTTAGTAAATCCTCGTTGGGAGTCGTAGATCATAATTTTTTTTCTCTAAATTCGATCGGACGCTATTTTGCTATAATTGATTCAAGAAATTTCCCACTACTGACGTCAAACTAATCGGCCAGTGATTTGACGCTGATGCTCTGTCTCCCTTTTTGAATATGGGTATTACATTTGCCTGTTTCCACAAGTCTGGCACAACTCACGTGTCTAATGATTTTGTAAATGTATTTACAAAATATGCTCCTTACACTCTTTCAAAAGTCGAGGGAAAATTTCATCGGCCCTGGAGATTTTGTCTTCTTTAATTTATTTATCTTCTTAAGAACATCCTCTGTTTTTTATAGTGAAATCCTTTAATTTCTCTTCTTCATTTCCCCTAAATGTTAGGTCCACATACATACATACAGTACATACGTACATACCCCTTCCTCTGCACATAAAGGGCGTGCCTTCCGCCCACACTTGTAGTATATATACACACCAGAGCGAGAATAACAATAAAAAGATAATTCAGAGTGTGGTGGGAGATGAACGAGGTAGTGAGCGTATATATTAGGGTGGGGGACGGACCAACACTCGTCTTGTGAACCGCGCCCTCCCGTGGGTAATCAAACATAATGAGGTGGGTCAAGACAGTGCCAAGCCACCACGTCGCCAGGGCCTACTTGTTCGTCCCCTGACCTATTATAACTTCCTTAATGACCAATAAAAAGGTAGAAGAGACGACCCTCGTGGATCTTGCCGACAAACATCCGAGATGTTTCACCACATCCTGTCCTCGGACTTTTTGTCTTCGGTGATGATTTACAATGGGAGAATGTGAACTGCAAGGCTGTTTTTTTTATCAAGTAACGTTACCTCAAGGTTCTCAAACTGTACAAGTAAGGCGTGCCAGTGAAGAGCCCGTGGCATGAAGTGACAGAAGTATACCAGATAGATATTTGGAACTCTGCTGTGGAAGGGGAACACCATATCAGAACGCATCTGTTACAGCAGTGGGAATGAATGAATGACAATGAATGAAGGGAGAGTCTGTGTTTCTTCTTGGTTTCGGCCACCCTGCCTCACGTCGGACAATGCTTACTAGAGTGAAGACCAAATATTTGTTTGTATACAGGTTAATACAAATATACGAGAAAGAATATATCAGGGTATCTAAATTTTGGTGTGTTTAATTCTTTGTAACACCAGCAGCTTTAAATTGCATATTCAACTTTTCGAATTTATAGTAATCCCTCCAATACCAGTAACTTGACCTCCTAACCCAAATAACTTTCAATTCATTCTCAAAAAAGGTAAAAGTGATCACAAAAAAGAAAAAAGAAAATAACTCATATTCAAAATTCAGAAGAACCATAAAAAACATCGAATTATATATATATATATAAAAAAAATATATATATATATATAATATATATATATATATATATATATATATATATATATATATATATATATATATATATATATATATATATATATATATTATTTTATTTATTTATTTATTTCTAGATGATGACATGTTGTCTAGTTTCGAAACTAAGACTTAGTGAATGGTGATTAAATGCCTTGACATTAAAGCACATAAGAGTAAGACTTATTGAATGGTGCCGAAGACCTTGACATTGAAGCACACAAAACTGTGACTTAGTGAACGGTGCTTACGGCGTTGTCCGTTGGAGTATCTAAGTACATAATAAAAAGAACCATGAGAAAAGAAAAAACGAGAATTCGGAATTGTCTGAAAAGAGAGTTGGATTCTAGTTATAATTGGATCTGACACCCCCTCCTGGTCTATGCAAACACACTGATTGTCAGAGGGTTGCAGGGACAGGTGCGAATCTCTGCTTTTACTACTGTTTCAGTGTGTTGCTACATAACATTTCTCTATATTCCTACTTGATGTAAAGTCTGTTCAATTCTATTTCTACTTCATATAGTGCCTGTTGTGTCATATATATAAATATATATATATATATATATATATATATATATATATATATATATATATATATATATATATATATATATCTTGATAAAATCACACGGGGAAATGGAAACAACAGAGTACCTTAGCTTTCGTCTTTATTCAAGACATCTTCAGACATCATTATGACCTGACCTCATGTTTTTAAGGTCACCCTGTATATTTAAGCCTCTCTCTGTCCATGTAATCCAGTTGCCTCTGAAGATGTCTTGAATAAAGACGAAAGCTAAGGTACTCCGTTGTTTCCATTTTCCCGTGTGATTTTATCAAGATATATATATATATATATATATATATATATATATATATATATATATATATATATATATATATATATATATATGTGTGTGTGTGTGTGTGTGTAAAACAAGTATCTTCTCATAAAGCTTCATTTAAGTAATGAATGTAAGGCAGTACATAACATCACAAGAAAGAGAAGTATCCTATTAAAATTTATGCAACTCATGTATTGTAAGAAACTGTTATGGTGTATTTAAGACTGCACGCAATAACTGAACGTACGTGTCTTAATCCCATTTATAGAACTTGAGGTTCAATCCCGGTATACTCAAGGCCACACAGGTGTAAATGAATACCTAACTTTACAGTTGGGATGTGAAGGAGATTGAGTGCAAAGCCGTCCACGCTTCCTCCTTGAATAAAGATGGCGTAGTATACAGTGCGCTAAAGTTCAAGTTCAGATCATATGCTACCTTTATAAGTTACAAAACATGGTATACATCTCTTCCTGTTATTTTTCACTTGTTTACTCGTGAACGCGGTAACGACTCATAAACGTGTTAAAGTTTCAAATTCATCACTACCACCCACACTAAAGTAATAGACCCTATAATGTATATTTACCTTTTCTCTGTGTTGTTTCGTGAAAAGGCGTGTCAATAAGGAGTTGAGTTTCAGCTTAATTTCAACGACATGGCCATCCATCATATGGTTCAACAACATGGTTTATTTTTATGTCGTTTCTGTGTAGTGAGAAATATAGAGATTAAAAGATAGCATGGCACTATTTTATTAATGTGTGTGTGTGTGTGCGTTTGCACACAGGCTGGTGAACTTCGTCTAGTGTGGCAGCATTATGTTAGTGTTAAGGTGCAAGCACTGCTTGCTCCTTCTCGCTTTCAGCTACCGCCTCTGGCTAGCCCACGTGATGATCAGGGAAGCAACTTGCATGAGTCTTCCCTTGCCAGTACACAGCCTCTTCACCATCGAAACTCCTGCTGTGCCTCCTCGTGGCAACACACGGTAACTGAGTGCCTCGTGGACCCAGGCTAGACGAGCAGGGGATCTCGGAGTAGCACTGGGCCCCAGAGGGACGGCACATAGGTCCACTGGCATGTAGACACGTCCTGGCACCTACCAACTATTTCCCCGCTGCCTTCAAGATTAACCAGGGTAGGTATAGACTACGGGAGTAAATCCCAACCGAAAAATACGCTGTGGAGCCCCGCATCGGGCAGACATGCTTACAGAGCTCCAACAAGACCCCAATGGCGATAGAAGTGGAAGAGGTGACCACCATGGGAATCCAACGACTAAACTGGCGAACGAAGGCATTGTCTGATGGACAGGCTACTAACGAGAAACCCAACAAAATGGGCTATCAGCAGTCCATTGAAACTCTTCCTCTTCCCAGTTGTTGCAAAATTTGCACAACTGGAATCAGGAAAAGGGAGAGCCAAGATGTGTGGTTGCAGCCTGGACTCCTGCCTCACTACATAAATCAATTCACACGCAGCCATCACCCAGCTCATCATACCTCTCATCGTCATCAAAACCCCTATACCCCCAAAAGACCTATGGCGATGGACGAGTGACGACGGGGACAGGCAGAGATAACTGCCGGTAGTCTCTAGTCACAACTCTGCACAAGGTCAGCATAGATAAGATGGTCGTATATACATTGGGATCTAGACAGCAGTGCAATCCGGTCCTGTCTGTGCGACTGAGCACCCCTTTCGAAGAGCCACTCTGCTCACCCCACATGGGGAGGGGGCTAGAAAAGGTGCCCTAAACATAGCCTGCCTAAAAAAACAACCTGACAGGGAAACCACACCCAGAAAGGTCATCCTTATGCGGTCGAAAACACAATCAAAATCACAGATCCAAACAAAAACAAACTATACAATCTCGTATGATCACTGCATGGAATGTCAGGACCCTCCTGGATACTGGCACAAATGAACGTCCTGAAAGAAGAACAGACCTTGTGGCAAAAGAATTGGCTAGGTATAACATCGATATAGCAGCCATTAGTGAGTCCCGACTCCCAGACGAGGGTCAACTCACAGAACGGGGTCTGGCTATACCTTCTTCTGGAAGGGTAAGCCTGCTGCGAAGAGAGACCGCATTTATGGAGTTGGCTTTGCCATCCTCCAACGCATCCTAAACAGGCTAACTGAAATGCCTATTGGGATCAACGAGCGCCTCATGACGCTCCGAGTCTCACTGAATCATTCACGTCATACCTTTTTCATCAGTGCATACGCCCCAACACTGGATGCAGAGGATGACATCAAGGAGTCCTTTTACGCCGACCTCAACAGAGTGCTAACCTCTATCCCCAGAGAAGATAAGGTTGAACTCCTTGGTGACTTCAATGCCAGAGTTGGCAGAGATGCCGACATTTGGCAGGGAACCATAGGACGAAATGGACAACCCAAGTGTAATCCCAACGTCCTACTCCTCCTCAGCAAGTGTGCTGCACACAATATCACTATTACTAATACCTTGTTTAGTCAGGGTGCCAAGTTCAAGAGTTTGTGGCAACACCCACGATCCAAACACTGGCATCTCATTGACTACATCATTGTCAAGAAAAGAGATCGCCGAGATGTCGTCATCACCCGTGCCATGGGTGGCTCAGACCACTGCGACACTGATCATTAGCTCGTCAGAGATAAACTATCACTTCACGTCGCCCTAAAACTGCGAAGGCAGCAAGCCTCCAAAAGAGGTTTTAAGACTAAACTTCTGGAAGATCCAGTAGTAGCACATGCTTTCAGAAAGCAGCTCGAACATGGGCTGATAAGGGACCCGACAACAAACAACCCAAGCCCCAATGCCAAACGGGATATTCTTGACACAGAAATGACAAAAACCTGCAGAGAGACTCTCAGCCAGATTGAAAGAATACACCAGGACTGGTTTGATGAAAATGACCCGCCAATCAATGTACTCGTCGATGATAAACGTGCTGCTTTAACTAATTGGCAGAACAACCCTCAGTCTCTGACCAAAGCTTATACCTTCCACAAGTAGAGAGCGGCTGCCCAGCGGAAACTTCGTAATCTAAGGAACTACTGGTTTAAAAATAAAGCATCTGAAACACATAAATTTGCAGATCAGCACCTGATGTGCGAATTTTTTAATTCCTCTAAAACATTTTATGGTCCAATCACTCGTGGCGCAGCCCCCTCCACTCATCCGACAGTAGCTCCACAATTAAAGACGATGAAGGCCTCCTTCAGCACTGGAAAGAGCACTACCATTCACTGCTCAACCAAAACACAGACGTGGATGTCCTGACTATCCAGCAGGTCCCTCAGCATCCAGAGCTGACCCACCTCAGTAATCCTGTGTCCCTGGATGAGGTAGTTACTGGATCAAACAGATGAAAAATAACAAAGCCTCAGGGCCTGATGGAATCTCAGCTGAGGCGCATAAAACAGGAGGACCTCTGCTTACCAGCTATCTCCACTCTCACCTGGAGAATATATAGGAAAATAAGGAAATTCCCCAAGCTCTTAAAGACGCTTCCATCGTCAATATTTATATGAACACGGGAGACCGGTCAGACTGTGGCAACTAGCGTGTGATATCACTGCTGTGCGTAGCTAACAAGATTATCGCCCGAGTCCTTCTAAACAGACTTCTTCCTGAGGCGGAAAACTTTCTCACAGATTTTCAATGTGGCTTTAGACCATCATGTGGCACCACTGACATGGTCTTTGCTACCCGTCAGATACAGGAAAAGTGCAAAGAACAGCGTCGTGAAGTGCTCATGGCTTTCATCGATCTAACCAAGGCATTCGACTCAGTCATCAGGAAAGCCCTCTGGTGGACCATCAGCCGGTTTGACTGCCTACCAAAATTTATCGCCATTGTCAGGCAACTCCGTGATGGCATGAACGGCAGTGCCCTGGACAATGAGACCCATTCTAAGATCTTCCCCATCCAAACGGGGGTAAAACAGGGGACATCGATGAATTGAGATTCGGCATCGGATCAGATGTGCATCTCAAGCCTTTGGCAGACTCCGAAACCGTGTCTTCAGCTGTAAAGAGTGAAACTATCTACAAAGATACACGTAGTTACATTTATATCGAACAGTGGATCCACACCACCCTGCTATATGGCATCGAAACATAGGTCACATACAGGAGGCACATCAAAGCACTTGAAAACTTTCACCAACGTACTCTACGTTCCATCCTCCGAGTTCGCTGGGAAGACAAGAGAACAAATGCCACTGACACCAACTGTAGAAGCATCGAGGCTACCATTATACATGAACAACTACGATGGACTGGCCATGTTACCCGCATGGACGAAAGTAGACTACCAAAGCAGCAAATTTACAGTCACCTAACGAATAGTAAACGTAACGCTCGCCGGCAACTGAAAAAGTATAAGGATAGTCTTAAGACAAACCGGAAAAAGTGCCAAATCGACCCGCTTCACCTAGGAAACGATTACTACACACCATAGCGCTTTGAGGATCACCACACAAGAAGATGTCAATACTCTCGAGTTAGCCAGACTGCATAACAAGGCAGACAACCGCCAACGCCGGAAAGACGCTCCCGCCGCCCCTCCCTCACAAGATGTAGCCCCCCCCCCCCCCCAACGTGTGCAACATCTGTGATAAACCCTGCCAGTCCTGTATCGACCTCTTGAGTCACCTCTTAACTCACCAAACCATTGTATCAAAACACGATTCCGAGTGACAGCAAAAAGTAGTAGTAGTAGTATGTGTGTGCGTGTGTGTGTGTGTGTGTGCGTGTACCTGTACTTTCCACTAGTGTATGTAAACCTATATTGGCATAGGTATAACTGGTTCACTGTTGGAGGCTTATTCTCCAAAGTTCTCTGATGTTCACAATGTTCCAATTAATCGATGAGAACAATGGGCTGTCGTTTAAGTTAATGAGGCCGTCAGAGGCTTTCGTAGTGATCACTTTATCGAAATTCCGACCCTTTCTTCTCCGTATGTTCTTGAAGGTTTTGAGTAATGTCACAGGAACGTGATTTACTCGTGCACACACACACGCACATATACTGTATATATATGTATATATATATATATATATATATATATATATATATATATATATATATATATATATATATATATATATATATATCTTGATAAAATCACACGGGAAAATGGAAACAACGGAGTACCTTAGCTTTCGTCTTTATTCAAGACATCTTCAGAGGCAACAGTTGCCTCTGAAGATGTCTTGAATAAAGACGAAAGCTAAGGTACTCCGTTGTTTCCATTTTCCCGTGTGATTTTATCAAGATTTATCTTATCCACGTTTTCATTGTGGATTTTCATAAAATACATATATATATATATATATATATATATATATATATATATATATATATATATATATATATATATATATATATATATATATATATATATTTCATGTAGATCCACAATGAAAACGTGGATAGGATAAATCTTGATAAAATCACACAGGAAAAGGGAAACAACGGAGCACCTTAGCTTTCGTCTTTATTCAAGACATCTTCAGAGGCAACTGGATTACATGTCCATGTCCATGTAATCCAGTTGCCTCTGAAGATGTCTTGAGTAAAGACCAAAGCTAAGGTGTTCCGTTGTTTCCCTTTTCCCGTGTGATTTTATCAAGATATATATATATAAATATATATATATATATATATATATATATATATATATATATATATATATATATATATATTTATATATACAGTATATATATATATATATATATATATATATATATATATATATATATATATATATAGATCCACAATGGAAACGTGGATAATTAAATCTTGATAAAATCACCTGACGTGACATGACTAGTAATCATGTCGCCCGTTCATATAATCTCTTCTTATGTTTGCTGTGTGGTTGGTGTGTGGATTAGTGGATGTTATGCTTTTTGACCTGACCTCATGTTTTGTAAGGTCACCCTGTGTACATAGGCTCTCCCTCTGTCGTTTTAATTCAGTTGCCTCTGAAGATGTCTTTAATAAAGACGAAGGCTAAGGTTCTCCATTGTTTCCCTTTTCCCTGTGTGATTTTATCAATATATAAATATATATATATGCAAGTAAATCACTGTAGGTGCGCGTGATCTAGGTATATGCTGATAACCACCAGGAAAGAAGAAAACACGAAGTTCCCAAGCGCTTTCGTGTAATTCACATCTTCAGGGGTGAGTACAGACTAGATAGAGTAATGCAAAACAAGATGAATATATACAGAGGAGGGTGAGACCAGGTCCACAATGGTCAGGTAATTAGGTAATGACCCTACTAATCTTTAAATGGCACACAACGGTTGGTGGTTGGGTCAGATGGGACAGTGACCCGCCCTCTCACCTGATCACAAATCTTCTTAATTACAAAGTTGTCCAGCTTGTACATGCCGTTACTCAAATTCATGTTGAATGCTTCGGTATGTTTAATAAGACTAGATTCTATGATGTTCCTACTATCAATTGAATTACACGAAAGCGCTTGGGAACTTCGTGTTTTCTTCTTTCCTGGTGGTTATCAGCATATACCTAGATCACGCGCACCTACAGTGATTTACTTGCATATATATATATATATATATATATATATATATATATATATATATATATATATATATATATATATATATATATATATACACACACACACGAGATAAGAGTGAATAATAATAAACAACGCTTGATTTATGTACTGTACAGCCCTGTAAATGTATTCAATGTATATTATATCATTATGTCCAAATCAAATGTAAGTGTATATTTTCAGCCACCGGCTGCAACTCTGTTAATAAACCGTTTATTATTATTATTATTATTATTATTATTGTTGAATTGATGCAAAAGCCCCCCAGGTTTTTATAATTATTTATTCACGGATATCTTATGTACAGCATTACAAAGTGATATAGTTGGCTGACACAGGTGTAATGACACAAGGACCGTGTACGACCGAATGAGATAAAGGCAGTTCCACGGAAAAGGGGGTTTCACATCAAATTCACTCTCATTAATGCAAAATCTTAAATGTATTGTAATATGGGAATTATGCAGAATCTAACATTTTACCATTGTGGTTCTGAGTTATCCAAGGATTTCATACTCCAATTTAATGTACTCTTTGTTGAATCACCCTGTATATATATATATATATATATATATATATATATATATATATATATATATATATATATATATATATATATATATATATATTAGGGAGTGACAGTTTGGCAAAAGTTTTCAAAATCAAGTGGCTTGGGTTGGATTATTTGTCTATCGGCCACGCTGGTTCCGAATATGTTTGAATCTTTAACATCAGTGCATTAGAAGGTTTGTGGATACTTTTCGGTTCGACATAAAAAAAAACAAGAATAATGGTAGACATTCTTTATTATTGGCATGTATGCTTCAATTTATCAGCAGCACACTAGCACAGTTGGCACACTAACATTGGCTGTCCCCACAGTGTCCCCTCAGTCCCAGTGTCCCCACAGTCTAGCACTGGTAGCCCTCTTTCTTAGCCCTCCGCTTGTTTCTCTTCCTGGCCTCCAGCTTGTTCCAGGTGACCTGGTCCTGCTGCCAGGCAGAGCTGGCCACGTCTGCCGCCTCCGTGGTGAGCTTCACTCCTCTTTCCACTGCGGTGGTGGTGCAGGGCAGACCTGGCTCACTGTACGGTTCCTCCAGAAATTGCTCCAGTTCCTGGTCACTGTGCTGGAACAGGATGGGAGGGGAGGAGCTGGCCTTCTGCAGATCAACCAACTCTGACAGCTTGGTGGCTGCCAGATTCAGTTGAGGGTTCCTCACTTTCCTCACTGTCTTTCTCTTGTGCCTTTTTTCCTTCTTCCTCAGCTGCTTGATGATGTTTAGGGCCAACTCCCTCTCACTCTTGTCCATGGAGGCCAGCAGTGAGACCAGCACCACCTCGTGCTGGCCGAAGTAGCCGTTGAACTGGAGGTATGGAGTAAGCAGCTCCACTTCTTCCAGGATGCAGTACGTCCTCACCCGGTTGATGATGGCGAGGAGGTGGCGTGGGCCCTCCAGTAGCAGATTCCTCTGCCTGATCTCCAGGAAGGAGGGCACGTAGATAAGGATGATGAAGGAGGTCATCCGTCTCTGTGACTCGCTGGGGGAGGTGGTGCTCATGTAGGCCCTCAGCTCCCTGCTCTCCGTGTTTTGCCATCTGGCGTTGGTCATGGCTCCGGCCCGTGCCCTGGCCCATCTCTCCTCAATGTGGCCGGACTCCACCGTCTTGGCCATCTCCAACAGATACCGGGTGTCCCAGCTGAACTCCTCCCAGACGACGGAGGGGATGGCATCCAGGAGAGACCTGAGGTAGGTGTTGGTGACGGCCTGGAATTCAACCACCGGAAGGTCCCACACGTTGCCGGTCAGCTTCCGAGCCTCCTCACCACTCCAGGGGGTGGGACCAGTGGTTGGGCCAGCGTAATGGTTGAATAGATGGCCGAAGAGCTTCTCCAGACTGTGGATCAGGCAGTGGATGCGGAGGAGAGGCCGTCCCAACAGCCTTTCAAACTCGGCGATGAAACCGTGATTATAGCCACTCATTTTGTTGCAACCGTCGCTAAGGACAACCAGGAGGTCGGTGGTGTCAATACCGCGCTCCTCCAGGAAGGCCAGCAGGCTGGTGGCCAGGTCTACCCCCTTTCCCCCCACCGGGACCAGGTGACCAAGGAACTCCTCACCAGGGAAGCCGATCACTGCACAGTCTTCCCTCTTTTCCATGGCGAATCTCTTGTGGTTCTTCTCACCTACACCAGTCACTATCTTGTTCTCATTGATCCTCTCATCTACCATGAGACCTCTGACCTTGAATCCCCTGAACTTTTCTTTTTTCTGTTCTCGTGACCTCTTCCTGACTCTCTCCACTTTCTTCCAGTTAGTCACTTTAGACTTGTCCCCTTCAGTTATGATGTTGTCTGCAGCTCTGATGGTGTTTGCGATGTGAGCCACTGCATCATTGGATACCTTGAACCTGTCAGCAGTTTCTCCGATCCTGTCCTCGGCTTCTTTCTCCCTTTTCATTTTCTCTGATCTTGCTCTCCTGTCGACCATAGCCTTGAACTCATTGTCATTGACATCCTTATAATCACTATCTTCTTCCTGAGCACTGTCATCCACTGCCGACACTTTACACGACATCCTCTCCATCTCCTCCTTACTCTTTGACCTCATCTTCTCAGTTTTCCTCTCTTCCTCAGCCCTTTTCTTTGCCCTCTTCGCTTCCTTCTCCCTCTCTTCTTTCAGCTTGGCAGTCACAATTTTGTCAACGCCATCAATGCAGCCCTCCCTTCCCGGTTTCCTCTGGGCTGCCAGGAAGCTTTTCTCTCGTTCGTGCACTTTGCTGTCGTCTGCCACATCAAACAACTTCTCAGCTATATCCTCGAACCTCATCTTCAGCTTCCCGTTCTTCGTTTTCTTCCTTTTCTGCTTCTGTCCATTTCCCTTCATCATCATCGTCTCCCTCCGCATCCTCCACAGGTCGTGGACTCTCATTTTCACCCTGATTTCAGAGATAGTGGGGACAGTGGCCTTCCTATACACATCCAATACCTTCTCAGTCACCTTGTTGGTGGCATCCATATAATCAAAAGCATTTGTTCTTCTCCTTAACCTCTCGTTTTCTGCTTCATAAGCCAGGGCACTTCCAACTTCCTTGTTCAGAGGCAACTTGTTAGATGGCAGAGGCATCCGAACCCCGAACACCTTATCGTTACCCTGGCGAAGCTGAGTGTTGCTAATCTTAGGACGACCCATCTTGGTGGCGGCCCTTTGAACTAACTGCAAAACAACACAGAAAAAACAACTTTCAGCACTTCAATATCACCACCTATTGAACAATATTTTATTCAAAAGTACGGACTGAGATTTTGTCCTTAACTGTCCAAGTCAAGCTACTTGGGCTGAATTCGTTGATCAGCCCTGGGACGAATATTACCAACGGCGTGAATAGATTCCGTGGAATAAATTCAGGGCATTCCCGTCCAGGGAGCCTCAACAAACTCTGTAAATATTGCCATTGGCCTGCCATTGGCACATATACAGAGTTTGGTAATGTTCCATGAGCGGGAATGTCCTGAATTCATTCCACGGAATCTATCCACGCCGTTGGTAATATTGGGCCCTGGTTTTCGAAATATACGTATGTGGTGACTTGCAGCAAAAATATCGGCATAATTTGTAGCGCATTGAGTTGTAAAACAATAGCATATTATGAACCAGTGTACACAGTAGTCGAATAATCCAATTCAATAACTTGATTTTAACAGGTTGTGCCACATTGCCAGTCCCTTTATTATTTACAGTTTTTTCGCGTTTTTCATGCCAAACCCAAAAGTATCCCCAAACCTTCTAATGCAATAATGTAAAAAACTCAAACATATTCGGAATTAGCGTGGCCGATAGACAAATAATCCAACCCAAGCAATTAGATTTTGAAAACTTTTGCCAAACTGTCACTCCCTAATATATATACATACATATATATATATATATATATATATATATATATATATATATATATATATATATATATATATATATATATATATATATTTATATATATATATATATAGATGTAATATTCAGAAATTTCAGTGTAATTTCAAACGCTGTGCCACTGGTAATACTGAGTTCAAGGTCGTCTGAGGGAAGACTGCGCTCCCGCACGTAGCGAGAGTTTGTGGAACTAGGCCTATACGATATTAAATGTAATTTACCGAATTAATATGGAGGCGAATTATGAAATTAAATATCAGTTATTAAATTAAAAGTAATCATAGATCGTTTCCCAGTCTGAAAATGTTGTGTATGTCCTAATTAAGCTGTTAATCATCTGGTAAATAAGTCACTCCTGAAAAGCGTGAAAGATGAGCAAGAATGACTTGGGAGTTGTGGGAGAGGTCAAGGGAGAGGACCATCTTTGTTCTGTACCCAGGAGAGACGGACCACGTGAACTGGTTCCTTCGTTTATTTAATATCAGTATTAACAAGTAATTTATTCAATCTCAGACAAAGCTAGATAGGGCGGTAGGAACATACGGTGATGTGAGACAATAGCTAACAGCTCGGGTTTTTTCAGGGTTCTGTAGAGCCCACGCGGTAAGATAAGGTATGATAACGTCCACTGGCGGTATGATAACGTCCACTGGCGGTATGAGACACGAGTGGTGAAGCGAGCTGTATGACCGTCCACTGACCTGGGTTTGAGCCACCTGTTGAGTATGGTGAGAGTTGGAGTGAAACCAGCTGTCTGGGTGCCCAACTAACGACGTGACGGTCGTTTGGGGTCATCAGCTCTCCTCTACCTTGGCTCACAATACCACATATCTTCAAGCAGCTTAGTGAAAACCATTCACTAACGGGAAGCTAAAGCTTCACTCAACTGTACAAGGTCTGATTGGCTCACTCCCTTCCGTTTCATGGATGTACTGGGGGTAAAGTGAAGCCAGCTGAGTGATACAGGGTCACACACTGGGACCAAGAGTCTAATGGAACTTAGAGATACATTTTCCAAGGTGGAGAAAGGCTTGTTTGTGCCTTAAACTACGGGAGCCTGTTGGTTGTGCCTTAACAAACTACGGAGTGCAGGTGGAATCTATGTGTTAGGTTAGGAAGCATGGTTCACGGGTATTGGTGGATTCAGTAAATTCTTAATAATAGAATAATAGTGATAATATTTTGTGTGCAGTTTATACTATTTTTTCAGTTACTGATGTATGCTGTGTGAAGTTAATACCTCTTAAATAATTTTGATAGTATTGTTTTTCAATGTTGTGTCACTAATTGATGCCAGAGAATGAGGGAACTGTTTTCCAGATGAGGTTCCTCCTCTGCTGTAAGTGATACTGTGATTTAGTTCCTTTAATGCAGGTAATATTTCTTCATAATTTCAATCTCAGGTATAACCTTGTTCCCCAGAGTAGTATTTAAGTTAGGTTAGGAGGTTTGCATCTGTTGGGGTAATATAATTTTGTTGGGTGCCCTGAAGGCCTATTCAGGGTGAAGGTAATAAGTTCTTCTCTTTTTATAATATTTTCTCAGTTTGATATAACTTGGTTGAGTGCCCTTAAGGCCTATTAATTGTAGAGTTATTAATTTATTATTTTTTTAATACCATTTTCTCAGTGATTGATATTATTTTGTTGAAAACCCTTAAGGCCTGCATTTGTTGGTGTAACATAATTCTATTAAGTGCCCTTTAGGCCTATTCATGGTGGAATTAATAATTTCTATTTTTTTATTCCATATCCTCAGAGATTGATATTATTTTGTTGAAAGGCCTTAAGGCCTGTTTCATGTGCGCAAGCAACATTTCTTAATACTTTGAATTTATTGTTGTCTAATGAGGCATTGTCTGAGTTTCTAATAATTGCAATATCATGTATAACCTTTATTCCCCAGAGTGGTGCTTTAAGTTCAGGTTAAGAGGTGAGCATATGTTGGTGTACCATTATTTGATTGTGTCTGTAGTGTTGGAAGGAATATAGGCGTCTAAATTTTACAGTGTGTTTCATTCATCCCAGTCACAGAAGCTATCCTTCCACGGGTCAAGGAGAATTCATTTTGTTTAGTAAATTTAAGTGTTCTTGTGCTGGTTCGGGTTTTTTCTCAAAGGGGCGCTTCCACTGCAATTTCCATCTAAAAATCTTTAATAAACCCCAAGTCAAGTGAGAAATTAAAGTCCAGTAATTCTGACAGGTTACATATATATATATATATATATATATATATATATACAATCAACACCTCAACCCGCCAGGATTCGAAACCACGGCCCACGAGCCCATAACTGTGACCGGGGAACACTACCTCTGTACCACCAGGATACTAAAAGCAGTCCTAGACTCTGCTATATTTCACACAAAGCCTGTTCAACGATCTCGTGGGCCGTGGGTTCGAATCCTGACGGGTTGAGGTGTTGATTGTATGTGGAAGTCCGCGTGCTTTATTGGGCTAATGAAATATATATTAGGGTGTGTCATAGGAGGGAAGATCAGCTAAAACTAATGGCCCATCACGTTTTTGGTAGATTTTAGTGTATATAAACAGAAAATAATTTCAGTTTCAATATTTTGCAACCTTTTGCTAGGTAAATTTTAGCGTGAAATTTATCGAAAATCTAACGTACAGCTGCATTAGTGCATTACAATTAAATAGTGAACATTGCTTTCTGACTTCATTCTTTAACAACCCAACTAACAATATATTTTTCTGTTTCAGATTCTGATGCATTTATAAGTTGATAATATTTGCGATGGCTGCTTGTGTGAGGACGAGGAACCAAAAATCCAGCCATCTCAGTCACTATCTTGGGTCTGGGAGAGAGCTCCTGAAGTCGGAGTTGCCTACATTGAGAGATGCTTTAAGATACGGTGTTTTAATCAGGCAAATCAGTGAAAAGAACCAAAGAACTTACACAAACAAAGACATTGCCAGTGATATGACCAAAGCTGTCTTGGCACAGTACACTCTGGCTAACGCTCAGTTCAAGCCTTCAGTCATAACAAGTCAGAAGAAGATTAGTGAGAGACTGCTAGCCAGTTGGGAAAAGGCAAGAGATATCTCTCTTGGGAGAGGAAAACTTGCAGTTAAGGACAGCTTTGCCAAGCAACTGGACCAGATATTTGACAAAATTACTTGCAAGTGCCCAATTGTTCTCTGTCCTGAGTTTGGATGCGATCGTGACTGTAAATCCGAGGCCCACATCTCCTGTATCTGCAAGCGTGAACTGAAGATTCCTGTGATCGAACTGGCATTTGTCAAAGCACAGAGAGAGAAGACTGGCAGTATAGGGGCTCTCATGATTTCTAGCCAAGATATTCCGGAGTCCAAGAGACAGGAGGCTGCCACAGAGAGACAGAAGAGGAGAAGAGTTGCCGAGGAAAAGAGACTTGAGAAGGCCCAGGGTGAGGTAAAAAAGGCCGATGATTGGAGTCAAGCTGATTCAGAGTTTAATGACTTCCCCAATCCCCATGGCTGATCCGAGTGCTGACCAGGAGAATGGTGACTTTGTCCCTAACCCAGAAAATAATGATCCCAAACCTTCCAGGCATAAGATTCGAAATAGGAAAGATATCCCGAGCATAGCTCTGGCCAGCATGCGACACCACACTGGTCTCAGAGAAACTGCAGAGATAGCAACAGCTGCCTGGATTGACGGTGGTTTGATAACACCTGATGATGTTCACCTGGTGATAGATCATAACAAAGTAAGGAGAGCTCAGGAGAAACTTGTCAGTAACCTAGAAGAGGAGTTTGATAAGGGGATAAGAGAAAATGGAATCAATTGTTTGTTCTTTGATGGGAGAAGGGATGACACTAAAGTGTTCATGAAAGTTGGAGATTCTGACAAGTTGTTCCCTGCCATGGTGAAGGAGGAACACTACTCCTGCTGCAGTGAACCAGGAGGGAAGTATTTGTGGCATTTCACTCCAGAGAAAGATGACATCAGGAAACCAGCTGAGAGAGTGACAGATAACATTGTGAACTGGCTCAGAGAGAGGAACGTAGACCAGACCCTGCAGGCCATTGGAGGGGACAGCACCAACACGAACACAGGGCGGCAAGGGGGGGTCATACAGTGGATAGAGCGGAAGATTGGGAGGAAGCTGGTCTGGATTGTTTGTGACCTCCACACCAACGAGTTGCCACTCAGACATCTGATCCAGGAGCTGGATGGAAAGATTCTTTCAAACAACAGATGGTCTGGTCCTCTTAGCAAGATGCTGGACTCTGCCACTGAGTTAGAAATAAATCCGAGCTTTGAAAAAATCACAGTTGGCCCTCCACTTGTTGAGCTTGCACATACTGTCATTGACGACCTGAGTACTGACCAGTACTATGGTTACATGATTTGCAGTGCCATCAAAACTGGGGTCATGCCTGATAGACTTGCTTATCTGCAGATAGGTCCAGTCTCACATTCTAGGTGGCTCACAACGGCTCTCAGGTTCTGCAGAATTTGGGTCGTTCATCATAAACTGAAAGGGAACCAGCTTCACAGCCTGAGACTTATTGTCCAATTCATCGTGAGTGTCTACTTGCCAAATTGGTTCAACACCAAGGTCAAGTCATCGTTCTCCGAAGGTCCGAGGCATGTTCTATTCCAGCTTGAGCTCCTGAGGAGTCAGCCAAGGAAGGTTGTTCAGATTGTGGAGCAGACTGTGAGGAGATCTTCCTGGTATGCTCATCCCGAGGCAGTTCTGCAGACAATGCTCTGCAGTAAGGATGAGGAGGAGAGAAGAGTGGCAGTCAAAAAGATCTTGGATATGAGACTTATGAGAGGATCTGGGCATGACGAATCAGTTGGTGACGATTCCTTCAGGGTCAGGAAGACTCCTGAAGTCAATCTAGGTGCCAAGACCCTCACTGATCTCATAGACCTGGATAACATCCAGGCTGGCAGTGAGCCCCCTCTTACCTGCAGCCTCACCAATGTTCAAGTCAGAGCTTTCCTGGACAACCCCATGCATGTCCCTGCCTGGCCCTCGCACACCCAGAGTATAGAGCGTTGTGTACAGCAAGTGAGCGAGGCCAGCAGTCACGTGTACAGCCAGGATAGGAGGGAAGGCTACATCCGAGCTCAGGTGGTCATCAGGGAGGTGATGAGTAGAAACAGAAGCAAGAAAGACATGTTCTCTATGGTGTGCAGCAACACCGGGTCGTAGTAGTAAAACCGGTTTTTGTATTTGATGATTTTGTTTTCTAAAGGAATATTCAATTTAATAAATGTGTCAAGATCATTCGTTTCACTATTCTGGATCATTTTCATCCTAATAAATTAACCTGATACATTTACTTTACTTTAAATAAGCTATTTAGTGGTGTTGGTAAAAGGGTGGGAATACTGAATTTTCATAAGATTTCAAGTTAAAATTTACCTAGCAAAACATAAAAACTTTTCAAATCTGAAGATATCACATGATTCTGCACATAGAACTACATCATTAATACCATGGGCCGATTTTTCAAACTCAAAAAAAAAAAATTCGCCTCAGTATGACACACCCTAATGACCCAGTGTCAACTAACAGTCCGCGACTACCGGACAACTCGCTAACTGCACTGGCGATCCATTACCCTGGAACACGATCCGCAATTACTGATGGGTGAACAGAGGCAAATGGCGCAAAGAAACTTGCCCATATTTTCACCCTGCCCGGAGATCGAACCTGGGTTCACTCGCTTGCAAGGTAAGCATACTGACCGTTACACTACAATGCATCCCCTGGCTCTTTACTGCCAGTATAGAAATCTCTAAAAGTTTCGGCGAGACAGTGACGTCAGTCAGCACCCCCTACCGTCTGCCTCCTCCCAAGTGTCTTGAACCTGTTTCCAAGAACATCAGTTGACGCCACCACGGGAATCAATCACATTGTAGAATCTTAAGTCCCACCTCCACAAGCTCTGCCCAATACAAAGTTTTAAAAGCAGTTGCACAGATTAGGAGCGACAGAATTCTGACGATTTCATTTGGCTCCTCCCTTCTTACTTGTCAACTTGTAGTGGGCCTCTCCAGGGCATCTCTTCTCATCACGGCCAGCTATCTTATGCAAAGTCATTTAGTGTACTTATTCTCTTAGTTTTAGGGACGTGTCAGTCATAGATACAGGCTTAGGAGAACAATTTTGTGCTACTTGTGAACCTTCCCAGTAATTATTTCTCAATTAGGAGACAACACTTTCCTATTGAGTTTTAAACAACATCTTCCCTCTCAGACGAAGAGTCTTCTTGTAGGAATTGTTCTTTTAGCCTGAACTTTTAATTGATCGAACCTCTCCTCCGTGTGGGATCACGTAGGGTAGGGTTGGTAATCCTGCCCACCCTCGCTGATGCATTATGAGTCGTCTTATTCGTGTGTGTTTGTTTACATTACAAACGCTCTAAAATCAAGACTACTGTACTTTCATCATGAACCATTATTCCTCTCAATCAGCAAGGACAAGTCCTATATCTCACAGAGAACGGGATTTTTTAGTGCATTTCATTGGGGAGGAAAAAGTTCTGCAGAATAAAAACACATGTGGAAAGATTGTCGTTTAAAGAAGCAAGCATGGTTGCTATCCGCAACCAGTTTCTACGCTGAGGGATATAGACCTCAGCGATCTGAACAATTAAGGAAGATTTGGGAGTGTATTAAAATAAAGTTGGTTCAAAAATTTGTATATTTTGGCGAAGTAGGTTACGTTAAATAGGGTACAAATAACTACAATCTCTGAGACAACTTATCTAATTCAATTACATGGGTGGTAGAAACTTCTTATTCGGCTCCCATCTTACAAAATACATAAAACAAAATACATTTTCGTTTTCGGTAATATCGTTTCGGTCATCCAGCGAATTTAAGTTTGTTAGGTTAGGTTAAGTTAAGTACGGTTAGGTTAGGTTAGGTTAAGTTGAAATTATTTTTTATATGATTTTTTTATGTGTTTTGAACAACTTCCAAATAGGTTGATGACCGAGAAGATAATATTACCTTAGAACAAGTAAACTCATCACAAACCCCCTGTAAACTTATACATATTTCACCAATAACACAAATGAGTACCAAGTACAAGTAAGTAGTGTACCATATTTAATTTGGAATATAGTAAAAGCTATATAATTTTTACCAAAACAGGCCAAGTAACATAACAGTAATCTATTTTTTTGGTAGATAGATAGGTGTACATATCTTCTTCAGCCCATAATTCCAAAATTGAGTATCTTGTGCAGGACAAGGAAAGAGCATGCCATCATGAAGAGAGGCGCATTTAAAAGCGGTGGTGGTGCATCTCCTGCAGAAGATAGTCCAGAAAGCAGCAAGGTGCTGGACATTGTGGCTTTTGAAATTAGTGATCTTGGCTGTGAATTTGATTCAGACACACATCAATGTAAGTTTTACACCAAAATTAAGAAAAATATAATCACGATAGTAGGATGTTTAATGGAATGTAACAAACTTAGCCCTGTTATATATCGGGAATTGGGTAAACAACATAATCCTTTATTTATCCCATTCGCTCTCTTACTTTCATTTATTCTCATGTCGAGATTCAGTGTTCCAATTACCCTTTTTTTTTTATGTTCATGTAAATATATGTAATAAATTGTAAGTTCCAACATGAACTCCTCTTGTTAAGGAGGCTGCATATTAGGGTGTGTCAATTTAGGGGGTGAACTGGCTAAATTGAAAATCGAGTAATTTGGTAGCAATTTATTGTAGTCTTTAAGCATGCAAAACAATATTCTGGCATAAATTTTTTTTTATAATAAGTCCTACCTACATCAAATGGATTTTTAAATGTACATATTTGTGAATTTATAACATAACCAGCGTTTGCACACATGTTACTGTTTCAAGTTTCAAATTATTATATTTTATTATCCGTAGTCTATTTGAAAGTAACCAATGCCTTCATAATCTCTTTGCTTTGGTTTCTTGTCATCAGTAGTCTGCTTGCTATTTGTGCTTTGATGTAACCTTCTCGCCTCTCGTGGCTGTAAACATGGCCCGCTGCTTCTGTGACCATTTTCACACATCTCTCCACACTTTGAGTGTGGGAAGGCCACTTCGGCACCTGCATTGGAGTCTCTTTAAGGTTTCTCAATTCTTGGCTAGTTAGACTTGTTGTCAATGGTGCTCTAAGACTTCCAAACTCAAGTCAACCAATTCTGACAATTTGGTGGCATTGACGTTTATTGGGGGAACTTTTCTTGAATGAAACGAACAGTCTCCCAACTGGTCGTCATCTATTAGCGTTCCTCTAATCTTTAGAATGACTTCTACAGCCTCGGTTCGGAGATTGGTACATTGACTGCAAAGCATTGCTTGCAAAACTGCTTCTGATCGAGCATACCAAGCGGACCTTCTTGCCACAGGTAACACGATGTCCCTCACTACCTTCCTCTGTGTTCTTACTAGCTGCAATTGAAACAAAAGGTGATTGGGCCCATCCACCCACATAGGATTAAGTTTCACACTAAACCACTGGGGAAGATAAACTCCAATAATAAATTCAACAATTAACCTCAAATTCTTCAGCACTTTGCCCTTCAATTCGTGTTTGGAAATCCAAATCCTGCAGAAACGAAGAGCTGTAGTTAACCAACGGCTGTGACTGACAGGTCCAATCTCCAAGAGAGCCAATGACTGAGGCACTTCTCCTGATCTTATTGCTTGGGCAATACGATAAGCATAGGATTGATCTGTGCTGAGATCTTTGATGACTCCTTCGGACAACGCCGGAAGGGGAGGGCCAACTTCGACCTTTGGAAAGGTTGTATTTATTTCTAGTTGTGTTGCTTCATCCAGCATGATGCCAAGGGGACCTGACCACTTGTTGTTGCTCTTTGTAGGACCATCAAGTTCCTGGATGAGGTGACGAAGAGGTAGCTCGCCTCTATGTAAATCACATACAATCCAAACAAGTCTTCTTCCTAGTTTTTTCTCTAAATGCGTCATTACACCCCCCTGCCATCCGGTGTTCACTGCAGTTGAATCTCCACCAACAGCCTGCAGTGAACTGCCAAGTCCTCTCTCCTGAACCCAACATAAAATATGATCAGCAATGACCTCTGCATGTTTCTTCCCTTCTACTTCAGTTTCGGGAGCAAAGTGAAACAAAAACCGACCACCAGGCTCAGAACAGACAGTGTTCTTCTTTGATGAGACCTGGAAACTTTCTGTTCACGCCCTCTACTTCTAGCAAAACTTTTGTGTCATCTATTCTTCCATCAAACAAAAGACAGGAGAGCCCTCCCTCGCTTAAATCTTTTTCATGCTGATCAGATATTTCCTTCATTATTTTTTCTTGTGCTCTTATAATTTTATTATGATCTATCACCAAAGATACATCCTCTCGGCTGATGAGGCCTGCATCTATCCAAGCGGCAGTTGCAATTTCTGCAGCCTCACGAAGTCCAGCATGGTGGCGAATACTAGCTAAAGCAATGTTTGAAATATTTCTTGTGTTGTATTTCATTTTCTTTGGTAAAGGTTCAGATGGCTCTTTGGAACTATCATCTGATGTTGCTTCCTGTTCATCAGAAGAACTATCAAAGAAGTGATAAACATCTTGACACAGCTCTTCCTCTCTTTGGATGGCTTCTTCACTCTTCATTTTCTTCTTTTGTTCCCTCTCTCGGATTTGTTCTCTCTTCTTGGCATTAGCAATCTGCTTCTTTGTTTCTGAATAATCTATTGAACCCATTTGCATACTTCCTTGGCCTTCTGCCTTTGTCCTTTGTGCCTTTATAAATTCAAGCTCTAAAACAGGGATCTTCTTTTCACGAGGACAACCACAATCAATGTGGGAAATATTTTCTCTCTTACCTGAGTGAGAACAGTTGGATTCAGAACATAATTGTATGGAGCACTTGCAGGTCAAAATGTCAAACAGAGTATCAAGTGTGTGCAGAAATTCATTTTTCCTGGCCAAGTTTCCTTTACCAAGTGATGTTTCAACTGCTTTGTGCCATAATTTCGTTAGTTTTAGCTCAATAGTTCGACACTGATTAATCACAGGTGGTTTGAATAGTGCATTAGCTTTTGTCCATTGATGCAGAAGAGGGACTATCATGTCATTTATGAGTTCTTTATCTGTATAGTTCCTTCTGTCCTTTGCATTTTTTTCTCGAAGGAGTAACCCTAATCTTAGCATGTCTCTCACTGTTGGAAGTTCTGATACAGGAAGCTCCTTCCCTTTACCAACTAGCAGGCTCAAGTGGGTTGACAACTGACTTCTTGTCTTCAATTTTGACATCTTCACACTATCTGACAAATAGAAAAATATTTCAATGTTTCATAATTCAATTGTTGTTTCAAAAAATATCAATTTGTTTATCAAAAATGCTGTAACAGAAATAACATAATAATTTCTTAGAACATAATGTTTTATACAATGATATAAGTAACTGCGACAATCAATATGCCCTACTTACAATAATTAAAATGTAGAATTCGTCTGGTAGAGTAGGTGCAAGTGCAATGAGAGCAAACCACCGTCTATGATATCTAGAAGGAGAGTGAGCCGGGCGCCTTATCCTCACGCTTGGTACAAGTCAAAACAAGAATTAAACTGTCCCACATGGAGAGCCTGTTCATGTTCATGTTCTGACATGCATATTGTACACAAGCTATAGAACCATAAAATACTCCATAATCCATATGCTTACATGAGATTAGTTAATATCAAGTGAATAATTCTAATCAAGTCTCATTAATTTGTTGAAATACTGATATTTGAAACTTTAAGGTATAATTGATGTAGGTGAGGGTTATTTCAATTCATTTTTGTTTGCTAATCTCAAGTTTAGACATAAAGAGGCACAATATTTTGACTACCAAATTTGATTTTTAACATGTTGACAAAATTGACACACCCTACTGCATATTTACCTATTAATAGTCCCCTTGACTTAAAATACTGTAGCTTCTTAAGCCAAGCGGTCACCATTTCTCAAATTTCTCTTGCAGTATTGATGTGTATGTAGACCAGTCATTCCATTTAATGAATGAGGACCACAGTTACGATGCTCAAAGCATGCTTTCCACATATCTTCTGCCTAAAATTAGCTTCAAAAATCCTGCACCAGAACCTGCCTGCAGCAGGACATACCATTGCAAGACACAAATTGCAACCTGGCCCCTCCACCTCCTCTCAGAAAATCTAAACGAGAACATCAATATTTGATGAAAACTTGTGTGCTCCAGCCAATTGGAAAAAATTAATCATTAAGAGCAAGACATAAAGCTGATTTTTTTTAGGACATGGCAGCACTTCGTGGATAAATAACTAGAATAAACAATGATCAACATTCAAATTGCAAAGAATCAGAAGTTCATTTCAAAGATTAAAATTCAAATTACAAATCAAACATTAGACAAGAGCACTATGGAAACAGCAGAGGTGAGAGATAGCTTCAAACAGTCAAAATAGATGATGGAAAATAATTATGTACAGTACAGTACAGTATTATTTTGATTTTATTGGGTGTTCTCTCAGTCACCCTTGACGCTGTTTAAGGGTTAATAGTACAATCACTTCACAAACAATAATTCTAGTGTAATTTACTACATAACTATTGTGATTTACTATAACTACCGCCTGGGAAGACATTGGAAGCATAATGTTTTGTCTATGGTAGACTCTGCTGCCACATGGCATCACGAAAATTGTGACCAAGCTCCAAGTTGCTGATCTGACTTTCTGCCTCATTTACACACAATTGCAGGGTCTCAATTGTTTCTCTTGCTATTGACAACACAACATACAGTACATATATTGTTTCTCACTTTTGATCTTTTTTTCTTCATTTTTGTATTTCTTTATGCTCCTTTATTATTATTATTATTATTATTATTATTATTATTATTATTATTATTATTAATATTAATATTAATATTAAATTGTCGCCCCCCCCCAGGCCCCGATGTGGGTCAGTGACCTGTGCCCGGGTGGGCACAGGTCCCCGTAAAAAAATAAAAATACAAATACTGTACAGTAATTACAGAACTGTGATTTTTTTTTCTAAAGTGGCCTCCAGCCTCCCCCAATAGCCACACCTTCACCGCCATTTTATTACCTTAATATTAAATATCCTAATACATATAAGTAGCTATCCTATCTGTGATTTACTACCTAACTGTAATTTAATTTAGTACATAAAATTAATTATATACTGCCTAACTATATGTTAATTAAGTACATAAGATTAGTTATTTCATAAACTGTAATTTAATTTAGTATATAAGATTAGTTATTTACTGCCAAACTATACTGTTAAAGGGTTAATAGTGCAATCATTTTACAAACAACAAAACTAGTGTAATTTCTATTTAACTATTATGATTTACTACATACAGTAACTACAGTACTGTGATTTACTACCTAAGTACATACAATTAGTTATTTACTATCTAATTGTAATTTAATTTAATACTTAAAATTAGTTATTTACTACCTAACTATACGTTAATTTAGTACCATAAATTTGTTATTTACTATCTAACTACACTTTAATTGCTAACATAGTACATAACATCCGTGATTTACTACCTAACTACCGTGATTTATTAAAACAACAAAACTAAGTGAATAGCGCATCAGTTAATCCTGAAACAAGTAAATTTCATAGTGTTGCTTAAAGCTCACTCATACAATGGAACTTGTGGAAGTAGCTATTACTAAATATGGGTCTAATATCATAAACATTGCAGAGCATATTCAGTTGAATTTGATGTGAGTCTTGGTAACCCATTTCTTTTGTATTGTATAATGTGAAACATGTTTTTATGGTGCATCATTATTTATTCCCACACAGTTGGTAACTAAATTCTTGTTCTGTATAGCAGTAATTGACTGAATATATACTTTGGTTATATATTTTGTAATGTTAAATTTCTTGTTATATTTTTGTTCTAAATTTACTATATATTGCATAATTACAAATAAATGCAATTTACAGAGACAAATATTTATTTTGCATAAAAATATTACAAATGCTATTCTTATTGATAAATATGAATTTGAATTACAGTATATGCACATTTTTAAGTGTATTGAAAATGTGATTTTTATACACATCTTTCAAAATTAAATATGAACATAATGAAATATTGAACTATATATATATATATATATATATATATATATATATATATATATATATATATATATATATATATATATAACTATATATACATATATATAACTATATATAACTATATATGTATATATATATATATATATATATATATATATATATATATATATATATATATATATATATATATAACTATATATAACTATATATATATATATATATATATATATATATATATATATATATATATACAGTTAACCCTCACCTTACGCGGTTAATGTAACCCAGAGGGTACCGCGGAAAGCGAGAAACGCGTAAAGTGAATAACATAACATATGGGATTAATTGAAATGGAGTCCAGGCCGATCCCCAAACTCCACTTTTTGACGACACACAACTATGTTGTAGTAAAAATTTTATCTTAACTTTATGATGGTATGAAAAAACAAGTAATATAGAAGAGGTTAGGTTAGGAAAGATAAAGGTTAACATAGGACAAATAAAGGTTAGGTTATAAAACTAAAAATTTGGTGTAACACTTACGGTAGTAGAAGAGATGGGTCGGCATACAGGGATGGAGGCTGGTTCCGAGGCAGAGGGCAGATTACTGGCCCTCAGGTGAATCACCATTACTAGGTGAATCACCATCACTGTCACTTACAGTTGTCAGGGCTTCCCTGACAAATCCCTCAAAGTCATCTTCACTGCCACTATCTTTGGCTTGGGCTGGCTGTGGTGGGTTGCGGGCGAAGAAATCTGTTATGCTTTGCTGACGGCTGGCGTTGATGTTGTCGTAATACACCTTGATGTAGGGCTCCATAGCTTGCACCAGCCGGGTATGGAAGACTTCATAGCGGTCATCGTCATTGTCGAGGGAAAGGAAGGACTTCATCTTCTCTGCACCCTTAATATCACTATGACTTAAATTGTGTTCTTCGGAGAATGACGCACCTTCTTCCTCCTCTTCACTGACGTGTTCTTCTTCCAACATCTCGTCGGCAGTCACTTTAGGATCTCTGATCACCTCCAGGATGTCGTCGTTGGTGGTCTCGGAGAAGCCGGGAACTGTAACAGTCTGCGCAGCTTCTCTGGCAAGGTCCACTGCTACTGCAACATTCTGAACCTCACCAGTCACAGATTGACTCCTCCTCTCACCTGGTATTCCATGCAACACATGTCTCCATGCGTGACGAATTGTAGCAATAGACAGCTGATCCCATGACTCCACCAAGAAGTCCACAGCTTTCTTGATGTTAAATATTCTCCAGAATTGTTTGAAGAGTATTTTTTGCTGTTCCAACTGTTGATCCTCATCTTCTTCGCTCTTGCTATCGGTGGTGGTGTCACTCAGGTTACGCAACTCTTCCCTGGTGTTGGTGTAGTCGTTCAGGAGCTGGAATTTTTTGGTTGAGAATGCAGCTTTCACATTGCAAATCAACTCCTGGTCCATGGGCTGGATTAATGACGTAGTGTTGGGAGGAAGGAAGACCACTTTTACGTTGGGGTGACGATCTAACAGTAGGGGCGAGTGCTCTGGTGCGTTGTCCAGCAGCAACAAAATATTGAATGGCACATTCTGTCGCTCACAGAATTTTTTTACATCGGGAACAAAACAGTCATCAAACCAGGAGAGGGACAGTGTAGAGAACATCCACGCCTTACGTGCGGTCAGCCAGTGGACATTTAGCTTGGTCATGTCCATGGTTTTGTAGGCGTGCGGCTTACGTGCTGTGTGGATCACCGATAACTTGAGCTTACAGGTACCGGAGGCATTGGTGGTAAACAGGACGGTGATGCGTTCCTTCTGCATTTTCCGGCCCCGAATCCTGCTGGCATTCTTCACAACGAAGGACTTGGAAGGTAGCTTTTTCCACAAAAGACCAGATTCGTCCATGTTAAACACCTGGTCGTCACTGTACTGTCCTTCCTCCATAATCACACGTAAAAACGGAGGAAATTCCCGAGCCGCAGCACGATCAGCACTGGCTTCTTCACCACCAATGTTTATATTGGTGATCTTGTTCCGGATCTTAAACCTCTGTAACCACCCAGAGGAAGCATTAAAGGGTTTGGGCTCTGTAATTCCCGTCTTTCGTGCCACTGCCATGTACAGTTCACGTGCGTAGTCCTTAACAGAGCGCGTGTCGACCGCCATGTTCCGTCGCGCCTGACGCACCAAGTACCTCACAAGTAATTTTTCTGTCTTGAGAAGCACCTGGTTGTGAAAATACTTGATCATAGAAGCACCTGTAGACTTTGTGATCTGCATGTGCTCCTTTATCTTGGCTGAATCCTTCTTTATAGTCCGGATCGTAGATTCGTTCACACCATGCTGGCGCGCCAAATCAACCTGCCTTGTTCCTTTCTCCAACTCTTGGATGATGGTGTACTTCACCTCGTAGCTTAAGGAACGTCGTGTCTTCTTTGGTTTAGTGCCGCTGGGTCCAGGTAAGGAAAGGTTTCTCTCTGGGGGTGGTGGTCCGGTGGAAGCCATTTTACGGAACAATGGGTGGGCGTTTACACGGAGTGGCCTTGAGGGATGAAACTGCCGCGGCTAGGTCAAGCGTCGTCTTTCCTCCCTCCCTCCGTCCCCCGGGTGGACACGTCATAATACTTTAAGCCAATTACAGCTAGCAGCAGAGGGGGGTAGGGATGTATGGCCAATCTCAGGTCTGATACGTCATATGACGTCAGTGATAATGCAACAAAGACACACACTGCGCAACCTTACTGCGCCGCTTGCCCAAGCGAAGGGAGGAGGAGGGAGAGGCAGGCAGGCAGGCGGGCGGGTGGCGCGAATCTACAAATAGCGTCGCGCCGGACACTCTCCGCGTAATGGGGTTCACGAACCGCGTAATGTGAGCACGTGAGGTTCTGGCAAGGCACCGCGTTAACGTGGAAACGCGGAATGCGGGACCGCGTAAAGTGAGGGTTAAATGTATAACTATATATATATATATATATATATATATATATATATATATATATATATATATATATATATATATATATATATATATGATTATATGTTCAAAGTCCGCGTATTAAATGGACTAAAAATGAAGTATATATATGTACCTCGCGTTTCATACCAGCTGGATTCGGTAAAATGCTACTGACACCACATACGAGGCACGGGCAGTTTCCCAATGAGGTTCACGGCGCCATCAGCTCGATGAACAGGCTTTGTGTGAAATATAACAGAGTCTAGAACTGCTTTTAGTGTCCTTGTGGGCTAGCCGGTAAGTGTTCCCTAGTCCCACCCATTAGGTCGAGGGTTCGATTCCTTGCTGGTGAGGTCGTTGATTATAGGTTCAAAGTACGCGTGTTAAATGGACTAAAAATGAAGTATATATATATACATATATATATATATATATATATATATATATATATATATATATATATATATAACTATATATATATATATATATATATATATATATATATATATATATATATATATATATATATATATATATATATAACTATATATATATATATATATATATATATATATATATATATATATATATATATATATAGTTTTATGAAAATCCACAATGAAAACGTGGATAAGATAAATCTTGATAAAATCACACGGGAAAATGGAAACAACGGAGTACCTTTATTCAGTTGCCTCTGAAGATGTCTTGAATAAAGACGAAAGCTAAGGTACTCCGTTGTTTCCATTTTCCCGTGTGATTTTATCAAGATAGTTTTATATATATATAACAATATATATGTAACCGGTCGGAATTTACTTGGCTTTATTTTCTCACTTGACTTGGGGTTTATTAAAGATTGTTAGATAGTAATTGTAGTGGAAGCGTCCCTTTGTGAAAAATCCCGAACCAGCACAAGAACACTTAAATCTACTAAACAAAATGACTTGTCCGTGACCCGTGGAAGGATAGAGTCTGTGACTGGGATGAATGAGACACACTGTAAAATTTAGACACTTATATTCCCTCCAACACTACAAACACAATCAAATAATGGTACACCAATATGCGCACCTCTTAACTTGAACTTAAAACACTACTCTGGGGAATAAAAGTTATACATGATATTGTAATTATTAGAAACTCAGGCAACAATAAATTTAAAGTATTAAGACATATTGCTTGCACACATGAAACAGGCCTTAAGGGCTTTCAACAAAATTATATCACCCCAACAGATGCACAATTCCTAACCTAGCTTAAACACTACTCTGGGGAACAAAGGTTATTCCTGAGATCGGAATTATAAAGAAAAATTAAATGCATTAAAGGAATTAAATCACAGTATCACTCTGGTTCCACTTAGTGACACAAACATTCATAAGACAATACTCTCAAAATTATTTAAGAAATATTCAACTACACACGTCAAGATAATATCAGTAACTGAAAAATGGTATTAAGTACACACAAATATATTGTCACTATTATTGATATGTTACTGGGTCCACCAATACCCGTGAATCATGCTCCACCCAACTC
The DNA here is from genome assembly GCA_958450375.1 of Homarus gammarus. NCBI lineage: Eukaryota > Metazoa > Arthropoda > Malacostraca > Decapoda > Nephropidae > Homarus > Homarus gammarus. The sequence continues at coordinate 195,183 of CAUDMG010002354.1, read as the reverse complement.
AACATACACCAGTAATAAGGGAGATAAAATGTTCCTCTAGGTATCCCCTAGACTCCTGGTCTTAGTGTGTGACCATTAATTTACTCAGATTGCCTCAGTGTACTCTCAGTGCATCCATGGGCGGGAAGAGAGAACGCCCCAGGTGACTATGGCCAGTAGGTAATACTTCTTGCTGACCGAGGGCACGTGGTGTTATGCACCCACGTGGTAAGAACTGATCACCCAATGCTGATGCTGGTCCCGTGTCGTTTTAGTTGTCAGGAGCACTTGTCCACTCAAGAGACCTTTGCTACCCCACTAACCAGTGACAAGCCTACACTGATCGTTCCAACGGCGACAATCGCCAATTCTCAATCATCACGGCAGTCTCAGACGGCAGTCAATCTCTCTCAGTCAATTTCTCGCAGTCAAACTCGCGGTCAAGTGGGTTCTGACGGAATCCCTGAAATGAACTCACTGTTAGCTCTTGTTAACTTTATCACTGCCCTATCTAAACCCTGTCTGAGATCGAATGAGACTTACTTGTTATATTGCAATAGTGCAGCACAGGTGACTAGGCCACGTGACTATTTCTGTGACGGACGCGCTGGGACGTCTTGCTGGACCGAATGCTTCCATGTGACTGAGAACCAGCCAGCTTTGCGTCTCTCCAAGGCGCTAGTGACATATTTTCCGCCTAACTAGTAACTCCTTGGGACACCCGTAACATTATTCAAACTGATAAACGATCTATAATAATTCCAAATTCAATAACAGTCCCTTAACTTCATGAATCGCATCATTATTAATTCGGCAAATTATATTTAATATCATATAGGCCTAGTTCCACAACCTCTCACTATGTGCCGGGAGCGCTCTCTTCCCTCAGACGACCTTGAAAGCTTGGAATCGCCAATGGCGCGGCGTTTGAAATTACTCTGAAATTTCTGAATATTACATATTTATATATATATATATATGTATATATATATATATATATATATATATATATAACTATATATATATATATATAGTTATATATATATATATACATATATATATATAAAACTATATATATATATAGTTATATATATATATATATACATATATATATATATATACATATACATATAACTATATATATATATATATATAATCAACACCTCAACCCGCCAGGATTCGAACCCACGGCCCACTAGCCCATGACTTTGACCGGGGAACGCTAACTGCTGGACCACAAGGACACTATAAGCAGTCCTAGACTTTGTTTTATTTCACACAAAGCCTGTTCAACGAGCTTATGGCGCCGTGAACCTCTAATGGGGACTACCAGTATCAAGTAGGTGGTCAGAGAAACGTTTTACCAAATCCGGCTTCGAAACACGAGGATCCTTATATATATTTCATTAGCCCAATAGCACTCGGACTTCTACATACAATCAACACCTCAACCTACTAGGATTCATACCCATGGCCCACTAGGGTATGACTGTGACTGGGGAACGCTAACAGATGGACCACAGGGATACTAAAAGCAGTCCTAGACTTTGTTATATTTCACACAACGCCTGTTCAACGAGCTTATGGCGCCGTGAACCTCTAATGGGGACTACCCGTATCACGTAAGTGGTCAGAGTAGCATTTTACCGAATCCAGCTGGATTCGGTAAAATGCTACTGACACCTCATACGAGGCAGGGTCAGTTCCCAATGAGGTTCACCCCGCCATCAGCTCGATGAACAGGCTTTGTGTGAAATATAACAGAGTCTAGGACTGCTTACAGTGTCCTTGTGGGTTGGTCGGTAGCGTTCCCTAGTCCCACACATTAGGTCGAGGGTTCGATTCCTGCCTGGTGAGGTCGTTGATTATATATATATATATATATATATATATATATATATATTAATATATATATATATATATATATATATATATATACAAAACTGTCACTATTCACTTACTTGCAGTGTCACTCTCAGTGAACTAAAAGGCTTAAATTTTACACGAACATTCTGTACACATTGTGAATCTCTTCTAGGGAACTTTACAATGTATGAATTCCTTATTCTGGCAAGAGCTGCTGGAGCATCCTTGAACTCTTTGTCTTTAAGAAACCAACAATTACTTGTTGTATTTCCCAAGAATTTACAGTTAAAACATCTTATGGGCTTTCAATTATCAAAAGCAGAACTCAGGAGAGAGCTGGAAGTGTCTTCCTTAAAATAACTTCGCTTACCTGTCGGCGGAGACGATTGTGGCGAGGCGTTATTCTTTACAAAGTTACTAGGTAGTTTGTGCATGAGAGAATAATCCTCTGCCGTACGGGCTACTTCCTCTTGTGTATTCACCCTTTTTTCTTGAAGATACACTTTAACTCTATTAGGTATACACATCATAAATTCTTCTACCACTAAGGGTTGACACAGTTTCTCATAATAATTACATACCATCTCACTTTCACACCAACGAGAAAATATATCAACATTCTCCCTTACAAATTCTGAGTAACTTTGACTGCCATGCTTACATGAATTACGAAATTTAAGCCCATGAGCTTCAGGCACCAACTTATACGCTTTCTGCACCGCACACTTCACCTCCTCATAGTCACTACAGTCATCCACTGACATTGACAAATATATTTCCTGAGCTTTTCCTAAGAACACAGACTGAAGGAGTACTGTCTACTGGTTAGTTTTTGAACTTATCTAAAATACTTATCTACAGCCTTTTCTTGGAATGGAAGAACTAACTTAATATTATGAGCAATATTGAAGAGAACTGTGGTAACTGCAGGAAGTGAGCCTGTTAACTCCTCCAGACAAAGTTCTCTCTTAATTTCTAATTCTCCCATTCATATCTCTCTCTCTCCATCCTTTCTTTCTCTTTGGAGTTCAAGTTTCCAGATTTTAATTTGATGTCCATGCTCAACCCACTATATCTCTCTCCACCTTCAGCTTGGCCTAAAGCACTCTCATCAAGTAGCTCTTCATCTACCATATACCTCATCAGTTCATTTTTAATTCCAGGTTATCTCATACCTTTCTTAACTTTCAGTTAAAAGTGTTCAGCAAATTTAAGGAAATCACATATACGTAACTCATTCAATGCCTCCTCTGTGGGTGATTGGGCAAATTTACTTACATCACAAGTCATCTCGAATTACTTTACTACCTCCTTCATCCAATTTAGTTACAATATTAGAATAGATTATGAATACCGAGTGCTGAATAGTTTATATGGAAATTAACAAACACTTATTCGAGCCTCTACTTATGAAATTAGTATTATAAAAAAAAATCTACGGGACCTACATAAGGAACATCTCCTTAGACAGGCCCCCAATTTTGTTACGAGCTTTGCTCCTGAGCTGGACAACTTACTAGGAACCGGGCGGTAACCGAACCCCACAGACTCGAACGTTTTGTTTACTTACATTCCACCTTATGTTTAGCCTATTGCTACACTGTACTATTGAGTCTTACTCAGGTATTCTACATCACTATAGGAGATGAGTAGCAAAGGTAATGTTGGAATGTACAATCTATTGACAAGAAACACCAACAACCAGCAATAATCAAACATTAACAATCACTACACTCATACAAGAGAATTTCATAAATATAAGACAAGACCCTAACAATCACCCTAATCCTACCACATAGAAATGTACATAAATATTACAAAATTATATTACATTCTAAGCCAAAGTAACAAAATTTGTTATCAACCACAACCGGCTCCGCCGACCACCGACCAGGGAACACCAGCTCCACACCCTCGTGCAGCCCTGGAATGCTGTGCTCTCCTCCCTTATGCACCGCTTCATTACAACTCCGTTCGAGATCTGAATGACACAGAAGCGGAGCTCCGAAGAGCCTAACCATGAGCCCAAGCTATGGGCCATCTAATGTGTCCATGATCCATGACTCGAGTTCCGTAACATCGAGCCAAGTGATCGAGCATGTGTGGTGGAGCAGTGGTCGTGCAGCAGCCAAACACGGGTCGATTGTCGGGCACCAGTCGGGATATATATATATATATATATATATATATATATATATATATATATATATATATATATATATATATATGTATATATATATATATATATATATATATATATATATATATATATATATATATATATATATATATATATATATATATATATATATATATAAACGGTCGGAATTTACTGGATTTTATTTCCTCACTTGACTTGGGGTTTATTAAAGATTATAAGATGGTAATGGCAGTGGAAGCGCCCCTTTGAGAAAAATCCCGAACCAGCACAAGAACACATAATCTACTAAACAAAATGAATTGTCCGTGACCCATGGAAGGATAGCGTCTGTGACTGGGATGAATGAGACACACTGTAAAATTTAGACACTTATATTCCCTCCAACACTACAAACACAATCAAATAATGGTACACCAATATGCCCACCTCTTAACTTGAACTTAAAACACTACTCTGGGGATATAAAAGTTATACATGATATAGAAATTATTAGAAACTCAGGCAACAATAAATTTGAAGTATTAAGAAATGTTGCTTGCACACATGAAACAGGCCTTAAGGGCTTTCACAAAATAATATCAGTCATTTAGGAAATGGTATTAAAAATAACAAATTAAATACTCTACAATGAATAGGCCTTAAGGGCACTCTACAAAATTATATCACCCCAACAGATGCACTCTTCCTAACCTAACTTAAGCACTACTCTGGGGAACAAAGGTTTTACCTGAGATCAGAATTATGGAGAAAATTTAGATGCATTAAAAGAATCAAACCCCAGTATCACTCTGGTTCCACTTAATGACACAAACATTCAAAAAACACTACTATGAAAATTATTTAAGAAATATTAAACTACACACGTCAAGATAATATCAGTCTGAGAAATGGTATTAACTACACCCGTAATAAGGGAGATAATATGTTCCTCTAGGTATCTCCTAGAGTCCTAGACTCACGGTCTCAGTGTGTGAAAATTAATTTACTCAGATAGCCTCAGTGTACTCCCAGTGCGTCCATGGGCAGGAAGAGAGAACGCCAGCAGGTGTCTATGGCCAGTAGGTAACACTTCTAGCTGACCGAGGACACGTGGTGTTGTGCACCCGAGTGGTAAGAACTGATCACCCACTGCTGATGCTGGTCCCGTGTCGTTTTAGTTGTTGGCAGCACTCGTTCACTCAAGAGATACTTTGCTACCCCGCTAAACAGTGACAGGCCTACACTGATCGGTCCAATGGCGACAATCGCCACCCTCAATCATCACGGCAGTCTCAAACGGCAGTCAATCTCTCGCAGTCAACTCCGGTCAACTCCGGTCAAGTGGGTTCTGACGGAAACCCTGAAATGAACTCACTGTTAGCTCTAGTTTACTTTACCACTGCCCTATCTAACCCTGTCTGAGATCGAATGAGACTTACTTGTTATACTGCAATAGTGCAACACAGGTGACTAGGCCACGTGACTATTTCTGTGACGGACGCGCAGGGACGTCTTGTATGTCTGAATGCTCCCCGTGACTGAGGGAGAGCCAGCGTCGCGTCCTCTCAAGGCGTTAGCTTAGGCCTACGTGACATATTTTCCGCCTAACTAATAACTCCTTGGGACACCCTTTAACATTATTCAGACTGATAAACGATCTGCAATAATTTCAAATTCAATAATAGTCCCTTAACTTCATGAATCGCATCATTATTAATACGGCAAATTACATTTAACATCATATAGGCCTAGTTCCACCATCTCTCACTATGAGCAGGAAGCGCTCTCTTCCCTCCCACGACCTTGAACGCTCAGTGTTGCCAATGGCGGGGCATTCGAAATTACTCTGAAATTTCTGAATATTTCATATATATATATATATATATATATATATATATATATATATATATATATATATATATATATATATATATATATATATATATCATGTAGATCCACAATGAAAACGTGGATAAGATAAATCTTGATAAATTCACACGGGAAAACGGAAGCAACGGAGCACCTTAGCTTTCGTCTTTATTCAAGACATATATATATATATATATATATATATATATATATATATATATATATATATATATATATATATATATATATATATATATATATATAGTATATATATAGGCTTGTGGGCCGTGGGTTCGAATCCTGGCGGGTTGAGGTGTTGATTGTATGTAGAAGTCCGCGTGCTTTATTGGGCTAATGAAATACATACATATATATATATATATATATATATATATATATATATATGTATATATATATATATATAAATATATATATATATATATATATATATATATATATATAAATATATATATATATATATATATATATATATATATATATATATATATAAATATATATATATATATATATATATATATATATATAAATATATATATATATATATATATATATATATATATATATATATATATATATATATATATATATATATATATATATATGCTGATAACCACCAGGAAAGAAGAAAACACGAAGTTCCCAAGCGCTTTCGTGTAATTCACATCTTCAGGGGTGAGTACAGACTAGTCTGTACTCACCCCTGAAGATGTGAATTACACGAAAGCGCTTGGGAACTTCGTGTTTTCTTCTTTCCTGGTGGTTATCAGCATATATATATATATATATATATATATATATATATATATATATATATATATATATATATATATATATATATATATATATATGTATATATATATATATATATATATATGCACATCCAGACGCATGATGAAACTCAGCTCACCCCCAACTGTTATCTCTAGCTATTTTCTGTTTCCCCTTCTTGATTCCTCTATTCACTCATCTTCCTTTCTTTACTGATCCAAACAACATTAAAAAAAAGTAGGCTAAGAAAAAAAAGTGGTGGGGGGGAGGAGGGAGCCTTATGATAACTGCAATCGTGGGCTGACAGCATACAGCGAATGAGGGTGCGCCAAGTTCGTAGACTTGCATCGTTTTCCAGCATAAATAAAATGGTTATGTAATGGCTTCCTAAAGAAACCATCGATATGGGACCAGGTTTGTTCCACTGTACAAATTTTTTGCTATTTTTCCACCAAGTTTGATGAAAAACGATTGTGTTGTTTCGGCTGCCCAGAACAGACACACACACACACAGACACATACACACGCCTAGTCCTTTAGTATATTATATATATACATATATATATATATATATATATATATATATATATATATATATATATATATATATATATACATATATATATATATGTAACCGGTCGGAATTTACTGGACTTTAATTTCTTACTTGACTTGGGGTTTATTTAAAATTAATAGATGGTAATGGCAGTGGAAGCGCCCCTTTGAGAAAAATCCCGAACCAGCACAAGAACACTTAAAACTACTAAACAAAATAAATTGTCCGTGACCCGTGGAAGGATAGCATCTGTGACTGGGATGAATGAGACACACTGTTACATTTAGACACTTATATTCCCTCCAACACTACAAACACAATCCAATAATGGTACACCAATATGCGCACCTCTTAACTTGAACTTAAAACACTACTCTGGGGAATAAAAGATATACATGATATAAAAATTATTAGAACCTCAGGCAACAATAAATTTGAAGTATTAAGAACTGTTCCGTGCACACATGAAACAGGCCTTAAAGGCTTTCACACAATAATATCAGTCACTTAGGTACCAAAAAAAGAAATTAACTACTCTACAATGAATAGGCCTTAAGGGCACTCAACAAAATTATATGTCACTGAGGAATGGTAATAAAAATGAGAAATTAAATACTCTACAATGAATAGGCCTTAAGGGCACTCAACAAAATTATATCAGTCACTGAGGAAATGGTAATAAAACATGAAATTAAATACTCTACAATGAATAGGCCTTAAGGGCACTCAACAAAATTATATCAGTCACTAAGGAAATGGTAATAAAATATGAAATTAAATACTCTACCATGAATAGGCCTTAAGGGCACTCAACAAAATTATAGCACCCCAACAGATGCACACTTCCTAACCTAACCTAACCACTACTCTGGGGAACAAGGTTATACCTGAGATCAGAATTATGAAGAACAATCAGAGGCATTAAAAGAATCAAATCACAGTATCACTCTGGTTCCACTTGATGGCACAAACATTCAAAACAATATTATCAAAATTATCTAGAAACTATTAAACTACACCCGTAATAAGGGAGGGAAAATGTTCCTCCAGGTATCTCCTAGAGACCTAGACTCACGGTCTCAGTGTGTGACCATTAGTCTACTCAGATAGCCTCAGTGTACTCCCAGTGCGTCCATAAAGCGAACGGGAGTGAGCCAATCAGACCTTGTACAGTTGAGAGAAGCTTTAGCGTCCCGTGTCGTTTAGTTGTCGGGAGCACTCGTTCACTCAAGAGATCCTTTGCTACCCCGCTAAACAGTGACAGGCCTACTTTGATCGGTCCAATGGCGACAATCGCCACCCTCAATCCTCAACGGCAGTCAATCTCAGGTCAACTCCAGTCAACTTCAGTCAAGTGGGTTCTCACGGAAACCCTGAAATGAACTCACTGTTAGCTCTAGTTTACTTTATCACTGCCCTATCTAACCCTGTCTGAGATCGAATGAGTCTTACTTGTTATACTGCAATATTTCAGCACAGGTGACTAGGCCACGTGACTATTTCTGGGACAGACGCGCAGGGACGTCTTGTTCGTGTGAGTGCTATCCGGGACTGAGAGAGAGCCCGCCTCGTGTCCTCTCAAGGCGTTAGCTTAGGCCTACGTGACCTATTTTCCGCCTAACTAATAACTCCTTGGGACACCCTTTAACATTATTCAGACTGCTAAACGATCTATAATAATTTCAAATTCAATAATAGTCCCTTAACTTCATGAATCACATCATTATTAATTCGGCAAATTACATCAAATATCATATAGGCCTAGTTCCACAAACTCCCACTATGTGCGGGGAGCGCTCTCTTCCCTCAGACGACCTTGAACGCTCAGTATCGCTAATGGCGGGGCATTCGAAATTACTCTGAAATTTCTGAATATTACCATCGACCCCCCTAAAAAAAGACAGCACTGTCCTCATGTGCTGAGAAAAACATACATACGACCCCCCTAAAAATTTGTTCTAAGAAACTGCATCTTACCCCTTTTGCTAAACGCAGCATTCCCGTCTTCTCTTCTCTCCTTTTCTCTCCCGCTAACACTCGACCCCCCTAAAGAAAAAACAGCACTGCCCTCATGTGCTGAGAGAACAGCTTAGAACCCACCTTCAACTCTGTACTATTCCACTCGCAGCCAGCAACTCCATTTCTTCCCCATTTCTTCCTAGCCCAACTCAAACCAACCAGAACATCACGCTCCCCTTTTGCCTGGCCCTTAACTAGAGAACCAATGTCAAAATTAATACCAGCCCAAAACAAACATGCTCTCCTTTGGCCTGGCCCTTGAACTAAGAGGAACCAGTGTCAAAAAAAAAATACTCAGTCCACGTCTCCGAACCTCATGCCGGCAGACCAACCCTCTGACAATGTACCAGTCCATATTAGTGAGGCCCTGGACATTACAACCGCAACTCAATCCCGCTCATGACAGCAACTCAATCCCGCTCATGACAGCAACCACTACTCAACGCACATCTCTGACCTAACCATCTCTCCCATCCCCTCTGCCCTACTCACGACTCCTCCAACTCACCCTCGACAACCTGCCTTTCCTCATTACCATGCACCCTAAACTGTAATCGGTCGGCTCCGTCTTGTCTCTCAGCTGGAGGGCTCGATCAACCTCTCTGAACTACTTACGTACCCCTATATTTCCCACTTGGACCTCACACTTCCTTGACTGCTGAACGTGTGCCTGACATTCACCCCTTGTTTCCTCCCTGGACCGTTGAATGTGTGCCTGAGACTCCCACTTGAACCTGTTTACCTGTGCTTGATAATCCCTCTTTAGGTCTCCGAACTCCTCTCTCAGCTGTACCAAGGTCCCGCGGCCGTCTCTCTTCCTCCTCATACACATCTCTACTGTCAAGCCTAACCAACTCAGTCCGGGCACAAGGATGAGCATCAGTGCGAGTTCAATCCCTACCATTACTAACCAACACATGATGGCGTTCATTATCCCAACCACAGTACTATCAGTCACGACATTAAAAACCACGCTCTGCTGCCATTTGTAACCGGTCGGAATTTACTGGACTTTAATTTCTCACTTGACTTGGGGTTTATTTAAAATTAATAGATGGTAATGGCAGTGGAAGCGCCCCTTTGAGAAAAATCCCGAACCAGCACAAGAACACTTAAAACTACTAAACAAAATAAATTGTCCGTGACCCGTGGAAGGATAGCATCTGTGACTGGGATGAATGAGACACACTGTTACATTTAGACACTTATATTCCCTCCAACACTACAAACACAATCCAATAATGGTACACCAATATGCGCACCTCTTAACTTGAACTTAAAACACTACTCTGGGGAATAAAAGTTATACATGATATAAAAATTATTAGAACCTCAGGCAACAATAAATTTGAAGTATTAAGAACTGTTCCGTGCACACATGAAACAGGCCTTAAAGGCTTTCACACAATAATATCAGTCACTTAGGTACCAAAAAAAGAAATTAACTACTCTACAATGAATAGGCCTTAAGGGCACTCAACAAAATTATATGTCACTGAGGAATGGTAATAAAAATGAGAAATTAAATACTCTAAAATGAATAGGCCTTAAGGGCACTCAACAAAATTATATCAGTCACTGAGGAAATGGTAATAAAACATGAAATTAAATACTCTACAATGAATAGGCCTTAAGGACACTCAACAAAATTATATCAGTCACAAAGGAAATGGTAATAAAATATGAAATTAAATACTCTACCATGAATAGGCCTTAAGGGCACTCAACAAAATTATAGCACCCCAACAGATGCACACTTCCTAACCTAACCTAACCACTACTCTGGGGAACAAGGTTATACCTGAGATCAGAATTATGAAGAACAATCAGAGGCATTAAAAGAATCAAATCACAGTATCACTCTGGTTCCACTTGATGGCACAAACATTCAAAACAATATTATCAAAATTATCTAGAAACTATTAAACTACACCCGTAATAAGGGAGGGAAAATGTTCCTCCAGGTATCTCCTAGAGACCTAGACTCACGGTCTCAGTGTGTGACCATTAGTCTACTCAGATAGCCTCAGTGTACTCCCAGTGCGTCCACAAAGCGGACGGGAGTGAGCCAATCAGACCTTGTACAGTTGAGAGAAGCTTTAGCGTCCCGTGTCGTTTAGTTGTCGGGAGCACTCGTTCAATCAAGAGATCCTTTGCTACCCCGCTAAACAGTGACAGGCCTACTTTGATCGGTCCAATGGCGACAATCGCCACCCTCAATCCTCAACGGCAGTCAATCTCAGGTCAACTCCAGTCAACTTCAGTCAAGTGGGTTCTCACGGAAACCCTGAAATGAACTCACTGTTAGCTCTAGTTTACTTTATCACTGCCCTATCTAACCCTGTCTGAGATCGAATGAGTCTTACTTGTTATACTGCAATATTTCAGCACAGGTGACTAGGCCACGTGACTATTTCTGGGACAGACGCGCAGGGACGTCTTGTTCGTGTGAGTGCTATCCGGGACTGAGAGAGAGCCCGCCTCGTGTCCTCTCAAGGCGTTAGCTTAGGCCTACGTGACCTATTTTCCGCCTAACTAATAACTCCTTGGGACACCCTTTAACATTATTCAGACTGCTAAACGATCTATAATAATTTCAAATTCAATGATAGTCCCTTAACTTCATGAATCACATCATTATTAATTCGGCAAATTACATCAAATATCATATAGGCCTAGTTCCACAAACTCCCACTATGTGCCGGGAGCGCTCTCTTCCCTCAGACGACCTTGAACGCTCAGTATCGCTAATGGCGGGGCATTCGAAATTACTCTGAAATTTCTGAATATTACATATATATAAATAATCAACGACCTCACCAGTCAGGACTCGAACCCTACACCTTATGCGTGTGACCAGGTAATGCATTCACTGGTCACACTCATTAGCCTCTAGGGTTCGAGTCCTGGCTGGTGAGGTCGTTAATTATATGTTCAAGTCCGCGTGTTATATGGACTAAAAATGAAGTATATATATATATATATATATATATATATATATATATATATATATATATATATATATATATATATATATATATATATACATTTTTTATATATATATATATATATATATATATATATATATATATGTATATATATATATATATATATATATATATATATATATATATATATATATATATATATATATATATATATATGCAAGTAAATCACTGTAGGTGCGCGTGATCTAGGTATATGCTGATAACCACCAGGAAAGAAGAAAACACGAAGTTCCCAAGCGCTTTCGTGTAATTCACATCTTCAGGGGTGAGTACAGACTAGATAGAGTAATGCAGAACAAGATGAATATATACAGAGGAGGGTGAGACCAGGTCCACAATGGTCAGGTAATGACCCTACTAATCTTTAAATGGCACACAACGGTTGGTGGTTGGGTCAGAGGGCGGGTCACTGTCCCATCTGACCCAACCACCAACCGTTGTGTGCCATTTAAAGATTAGTAGGGTCATTACCTGACCATTGTGGACCTGGTCTCACCCTCCTCTGTATATATTCATCTTGTTCTGCATTACTCTATCTAGTCTGTACTCACCCCTGAAGATGTGAATTACACGAAAGCGCTTGGGAACTTCGTGTTTTCTTCTTTCCTGGTGGTTATCAGCATATACATATATATATATATATATATATATATATATATATATATATATATATATATATATATATATATATATATATATATATATATATATACATATATATATTAGGGTGTGTCAATTTTGTCAACATGTTAAAAATCAAATTTGGTAGTCAAAATATTGTGCCTCTTTATGTCTAAACTTGAGATTAGCAAACAAAAATGAATTGAAATAACCCTCACCTACATCAATTATACCTTAAAGTTTCAAATATCAGTATTTCAACAAATTAATGAGACTTGATTAGAATTATTCACTTGATATTAACTAATCTCATGTAAGCATATGGATTATGGAGTATTTTATGGTTCTATAGCTTGTGTACAATATGAATGTCAGAACATGAACATGAACAGGCTCTCCGTGTGGGACAGTTTAATTCTTGTTTTGACTTGTACCAAGCGTGAGGATAAGGCGCCCGGCTCACTCTCCTTCTAGATATCATAGACGGTGGTTTGCTCTCATTGCACTTGCACCTACTCTACCAGACGAATTCTACATTTTAATTATTGTAAGTAGGGCATATTGATTGTCGCAGTTACTTATATCATTGTATAAAACATTATGTTCTAAGAAATTATTATGTTATTTCTGTTACAGCATTTTTGATAAACAAATTGATATTTTTTGAAACAACAATTGAATTATGAAACATTGAAATATTTTTCTATTTGTCAGATAGTGTGAAGATGTCAAAATTGAAGACAAGAAGTCAGTTGTCAAACCACTTGAGCCTGCTAGTTGGTAAAGGGAAGGAGCTTCCTGTATCAGAACTTCCAACAGTGAGAGACATGCTAAGATTAGGGTTACTCCTTCGAGAAAAAAATGCAAAGGACAGAAGGAACTATACAGATAAAGAACTCATAAATGACATGATAGTCCCTCTTCTGCATCAATGGACAAAAGCTAATGCACTATTCAAACCACCTGTGATTAATCAGTGTCGAACTATTGAGCTAAAACTAACGAAATTATGGCACAAAGCAGTTGAAACATCACTTGGTAAAGGAAACTTGGCCAGGAAAAATGAATTTCTGCACACACTTGATACTCTGTTTGACATTTTGACCTGCAAGTGCTCCATACAATTATGTTCTGAATCCAACTGTTCTCACTCAGGTAAGAGAGAAAATAATTCCCACATTGATTGTGGTTGTCCTCGTGAAAAGAAGATCCCTGTTTTAGAGCTTGAATTCATAAAGGCACAGAGGACAAAGGCAGAAGGCCAAGGAAGTATGCAAATGGGTTCAATAGATTATTCAGAAACAAAGAAGCAGATTGCTAATGCCAAGAAGAGAGAACAAATCCGAGAGAGGGAACAAAAGAAGAAAATGAAGAGTGAAGAAGCCATCCAAAGAGAGGAAGAGCTGTGTCAAGATGTTTATCACTTCTTTGATAGTTCTTCTGATGAACAGGAAGCAACATCAGATGATAGTTCCAAAGAGCCATCTGAACCTTTACCAAAGAAAATGAAATACAACACAAGAAATATTTCAAACATTGCTTTAGCTAGTATTCGCCACCATGCTGGACTTCGTGAGGCTGCAGAAATTGCAACTGCCGCTTGGATAGATGCAGGCCTCATCAGCCGAGAGGATGTATCTTTGGTGATAGATCATAATAAAATTATAAGAGCACAAGAAAAAATAATGAAGGAAATATCTGATCAGCATGAAAAAGATTTAAGCGAGGGAGGGCTCTCCTGTCTTTTGTTTGATGGAAGAATAGATGACACAAAAGTTTTGCTAGAAGTAGAGGGAGTGAACAGAAGGTTTCCAGGTCTCATCAAAGAAGAACACTACTCTGTCTGTTCTGAGCCTGGTGGTCGGTTTTTGTTTCACTTTGCTCCCGAAACTGAAGTAGAAGGGAAGAAACATGCAGAGGTCATTGCTGATCATATTTTATGTTGGGTTCAGGAGAGAGGACTTGGCAGTTCACTGCAGGCTGTTGGTGGAGATTCAACTGCAGTGAACACCGGATGGCAGGGGGGTGTAATGACGCATTTAGAGAAAAAACTAGGAAGAAGACTTGTTTGGATTGTATGTGATTTACATACAGGCAAGCTACCTCTTCGTCATCTCATCCAGGAACTTGATGGTCCTACAAAGAGCAACAACAAGTGGTCAGGTCCCCTTGGCATCATGCTGGATGAAGCAACACAACTAGAAATAAATACAACCTTTCCAAAGGTCGAAGTTGGCCCTCCCCTTCCTGCGTTGTCTGAAGGAGTCATCAAAGATCTCAGCACAGATCAATCCTATGCTTATCGTATTGCCCAAGCAATAAGATCAGGAGAAGTGCCTCAGTCATTGGCTCTCTTGGAGATTAGACCTGTCAGTCACAGCCGTTGGTTAACTACAGCTCTTCGTTTCTGCAGGATTTGGATTTCCAAACACGAATTGAAGGGCAAAGTGCTGAAGAATTTGAGGTTAATTGTTGAATTTATTATTGGAGTTTATCTTCCCCAGTGGTTTAGTGTGAAACTTAATCCTATGTGGGTGGATGGGCCCAATCACCTTTTGTTTCAATTGCAGCTAGTAAGAACACAGAGGAAGGTAGTGAGGGACATCGTGTTACCTGTGGCAAGAAGGTCCGCTTGGTATGCTCGATCAGAAGCAGTTTTGCAAGCAATGCTTTGCAGTCAATGTACCAATCTCCGAACCGAGGCTGTAGAAGTCATTCTAAAGATTAGAGGAACGCTAATAGACGACGACCAGTTGGGAGACTGTTCGTTTCATTCAAGAAAAGTTCCCCCAATAAACGTCAATGCCACCAAATTGTCAGAATTGGTTGACTTGAGTTTGAAAGTCTTAGAGCCACCATTGACAACAAGTCTAACTAGCCAAGAATTGAGAAACCTTAAAGAGACTCCAATGCAGGTGCCGAAGTGGCCTTCCCACACTCAAAGTGTGGAGAGATGTGTGAAAATGGTCACAGAAGCAGCGGGCCATGTTTACAGCCACGAGAGGCGAGAAGGTTACATCAAAGCACAAATAGCAAGCAGACTACTGATGACAAGAAACCAAAGCAAAGAGAGTATGAAGGCATTGGTTACTTTCAAATAGACTACGGATAATAAAATATAATAATTTGAAACTTGAAACAGTAACATGTGTGCAAACGCTGGTTATGTTATAAATTCACAAATATGTACATTTAAAAATCCATTTGATGTAGGTAGGACTTATTATAAAAAAAAATTTATGCCAGAATATTGTTTTGCATGCTTAAAGACTACAATAAATTGCTACCAAATTACTCGATTTTCAATTTAGCCAGTTCACCCCCTAAATTGACACACCCTGCAACACTTCATTTTTAGTCCATTTAACACGCGGACTTTGAACATACAATCAACGACCTTACCAGCAAGGAATCGAACCCTCGACCTACTGGGTGTGACTAGGGAGCGTTTACCGGCTAGGCCACAAGGACACTAAAAGCAGTTCTAGACTCTGTTATATTTCACACAAGGCATGTTCATCGAGCTGATGGCGCCGTGAACCTCAATGGGAAACTGCCCGTGCCTCGTATGTGGTGTCAGTAGCATTTTACCGAATCCAGCTGGTATGAAACGCGAGGTACATATATATACTTCATTTTTAGTCCATTTAACACGCGGACTTTGAACATACAATCAACGACCTCACCAGCAAGGAATCGAACCCTCGACCTACTGGGTGTGACTAGGGAGCGCTTACCGGCTAGGCCACAAGGACACTAAAAGCAGTTCTAGACTCTGTTATATAACAGAGTCTAGAACTGCTTTTAGTGTCCTTGTGGCCTAGCCGGTAAGCGCTCCCTAGTCACACCCAGTAGGTCGAGGGTTCGATTCCTTGCTGGTGAGGTCGTTGATTATATATATATATATATATATATATATATATATATATAACAAAGAAGTATGTCTGTGTGTTTGTTTGTTTGTGTGTGTGTCCACACGAAAATCTCGGAAACTACTTTACCGGTCTGTAGTGATGATGATGATGGATGGTGTTATGTGTAGTAATGCTGGATGATCTTATATGTAGTGATGATGGATGTTGTTGCTATGTAGTGATTATGGGTGGTGTTATATGTAGTGATGATGGATGGTGTTATATGTAGTGATGATGAGTCATGTTATATGTAGTGATGATTAGACAATATAATAATAACAGTTTAATGCTAAAAAAATATACTCTGCTGTACTGTTTTAGTGGAACTTACATACACCGTTAATAAACTATTGATGGAAGAAGAAGTTTTCAGGACTGAACAGTAGTTGCAAACAGGGAGTTGCTCAGCGACACAGACTACTCAGTTGAAGTTCTGGTGAATTTTCTTGAAGAAAATGAGCCTCACGTGGTGCCTGATCAAGCAAATGCTTATGAGCAGATCATGCAAGCGATACAAGCGTAGCAGGGAGGTATGATCTTTCTCGATGCACCTGGCGGGACAGGAAAAACATTCCGGATCAACCTTCCGTTGGCCAAAGTACGTCATCAGGGGAAAATTGCTATTGCTGTGGCATCCTCAGGCATTGCTGCAACACTACTAGAAGGAGGACGTACTGCACACTCAACTTTTAAACTGCCTCTCAAACTCGTTCACAATGAGAATCCGGTGCGCAAAGTCAAAAAAGGATCGGCAAAGGCCAAGCTCTTAGAAAAATGTAGCCTCATAGTCTGGGATGAATGCACTATGTCTCACAAGTTAGCATTTGAAGCATTGGACAGGGCCTTGCAAGACATTCGAGAAAATGACCAGCTCATGGTTGGCATTACAATGGTCATTTACTAGAGACTTTTGCCAGACCCTACCTGTCATTTCTCGAAGCACTCCAGCTGATGAACTGAATGCATGCCTCAAGGCATCATACCTTTGGAGAAGTGTTCAGACACTCACCCTATCCACAAACATAAGAGTACATCTATAAGGAAATCAGGATGTTGGACGGTTTGCAAACCTTCTACTACAGATTGGGAATGGAACTTTCCCTGTTGATTCAGAAGGACAAATAATCATTCCTCAAGGATGTGGAAATGTTGTAAAGTCCTCAACTGAGCTCACTAACATGGTCTACCCAAACATTATCCACCACTACAAGGATCACGAGTGGCTGCGTGAACGCGCAATTCTGGCACCAAAGAATGAAACAGTGGCTGAAATCAACATTGGAGATGTTCAGGGTACTTGGTTCTAACTACAGGAGCGAACATAAACACCTGTAGAGTTCTGTAGGTTCTATTCAACGGAAATATACAAGCGTGTGCTCACAAACACCGGTAGTCCTTACACTCCTATATGGGTCAACTGACCTCTCTCTTACCTCTCAGGCGACATGTGGTAAGAGGTACATTAGCAGCTTCCAGATGTCGCCAGGCACATTTATCTAAGCGTGTGGTGGCATGAAACAGGGGCATTGCCACACGCTGACCCTTGATGTGCCGTTCTAGAACATCCAGTACCTCCTGTACGACAACAAAGACGTATGGGGCACTTGCAACGTGTGTTCCAACACATGCTGCGTTGACAAAGACAGGCACATACGTAACTGAATGAGTTGTTTAGGCTGTGGCAAGCTCTGGAGATCCACCATTGTATCATAATCAGTCGATCGTCGCCGCCACTCACGAAAAGTCTGGAAAGTCTCATCAGGCTTCAAGGTGGGTGGGGGTTGGACAACCGCTTTGGCAGAAGGCGTTGACGAGGTATCTGAACCAGTCGATACTTGAGTTGAGCAGTGGAAGGACCAAGGGCTCGATTAGCAGTGAGGCTAGATATCAAAGCTGCAAACCATTCATTATCTTCCAATCTCCTTTGGTGGTCCTCAGCACGTCTTCTCGCTTCGTCCTCAGGCAATTCCTCCCTCATAAGCTTCAACAGAGCAATTATCTCTGAGGACGAGGCAGAGGGTCGAGGGGTGTGGCTGGGAGATGTGTTGGAAGAGGGTGGGGTGTCGCGCTCTGACTGGTCGTCCATCTCTGTAGAGCTGTCATCCGTCTTATTCATCCGGGTGCTAGGGACACCCCTGCGTGAGGCCCGGGGTATAATTACTTTATCTGTATATTGTATCTCTAATCAGTGTTGACCGGTCAGCCCGTCGTATCAACCAGATCTGAGACAACAAAATTAATTAAATACGCAGATAAGTAACTTATATATATATAAAATATATATGAAGAAGTGACTGCAGTCAGTGTGTTCGTGCGTGGGTTGGTGTGTGTAGGCTGAGGGGGCGGTGGGAGGCGGTGGGGGGTAAACAGAGGGGGTTGGGCAGTGGGGGGTGAGCGTTTGGGGGATCAGTTACCCTCGAAACAGCCGGGGACGGACGCGCTGACTTACCACTCCTCACAAATGCCCTATATCAGCTTTCCACCTTAGGGAATCCTTCAGAACAAGGTCACACTTTAGCACTAGGGGGACCGGTGGTAGAAGCGATACCTTTCTTGCCCTGCAAGCAAGATGTCACGGGTTCGATTCCCAGGCCGGTGGAAGTTGTTTGGACTTACTTCCTAGCCCCCATTAGTCCCTGTTCACCTAGCATTAAAGTAGGTACCTGTTGTAAGTCGAAAGTTGCGAATTCGTATTCAGGGAGTTGTTGGAGCTTCCAATAACTTGATGACATAACCCACTGACTCTTCAAGCTTCTACGCCCTTAACTCATGAGACATAAAGGCAAGCATGAACTTAGCATGCTTCCCTGTTGGGCGCTGTAAACGCTTCTGCACTTCACCTTACACAAGGATGTAGGGGAGTGCCCAATAAAAAAAAAAAAAAAATAAAACTTTAGCACTACACACAAGAGGGGCACTTAAGACACTTCACAGGAACTTGTGGTCACTGAAACATTGCTCAAAACTCGTTGGTAATTCAAACGAATTTTTGTGGGAGACAATGCTGACGGTTGACGGAGTGAGTTGACGGAGGAGGTCTACCGGTCTTGATTTTACACGAACGCACGTATTTCCACTTAATCGATCACTTGATACTCACTGCGCCATGGAGATGTTCGGGGTACTTGGTTCTAACTACAGGAGCGAACATGAACACCTGTAATGTTCTGTAGGTTCTATTCAACGGAAATATACAAGGGTATGCTCACAAACACCGGTAGTCCTTACACTCCTATATATGTCAACTGACCTCTCTTTGACCTCTCAGGTGACATGTGGTAAGTGGTACATTAGCAGCTTCTAGATGTCGCCAGGCACATTTATCTTAGCGTGTGGTGTCATGAAACAGGGGCATTGCCACACGCTACTGACTAGAGATGTAATGTATATATATATATAGAGTACATACATGGTATACATTCACCATACATAATATACATACAAACATGACTCTACTCAGACAACTTCCAGGCAGTGAGACCTCATTCAAATCTGTTGATACAGTAATCGACCAAGACCAAGCAGTCCAGTACCCTGCAGAATTCCTTAATTCTTTGGAGCCAGCTGGAATGGCTCCTCACCACCTCACTCTCAAGATTGGAACTCCTATAATGCTCTTAAGAAATCTTGCACCACCAATCCTCTGCAATGGTACAAGATTGGTGGTGAAGAACATGATGCCACATGTACTGGAAGCTACAATACTGACAGGATGCTCCAGAGTGGGAACTGGCAAAAATCTGTACATACTTGCTGCTAATGGCAAAACCAAAAATATGGTCTACCTTAATGCACTACAGTGAGACAACGTGGAGCCTCCCGGAGGGTGGCTGATAACCACAAGGAAAGAAGAAAACACGGAGTTCCCAAGCGCTTTCGTGTAATTCACATCTTCAGGGGTGAATACAGACTAAGGAGAAATACAAAACTAGGTATATATATACAGAGGAGGGTGAGATCAAGTCCACAATGTTCAGGTATTAGGTAATGACCCTACTAATCTTCAAAAAGCACCGCAGCAGTCGGTAGTCAGGTCAGAGGGTAAGCTGACCCAGTATTTTTCGTTTTTGTTGCAGATAACTATAATTTTTAAATCTTTTGTATGTTTTCTAGGCTCTGATGATGGAAAATGATTTTCCAAAAAGTTACTAATTAAAGAAATCCAACTTAGTCAAGATGTTTGTGTTTTCCTTGATTCTCCTCTTCATTGCGAAACTACAATTTCTGCATAACAAGTCCATTGCTGAAATAGGTTGCTTTACCTACAGAGAGAGAGACGGCCCAAAAGACCCCAGCTATAGACCCTAAATTGGTCATTTTCAAGAGTGAAGACCAGAGATCCTAGATTGTGTGGAGGAAACCAAGAGGAAAATATTAAGATTGTAAATATTGTAAATAAACACAAAATTTTTATAAGGTGTTTCAAGTCTCCACTCACTTGTGTGCTTGTTTCTCGTGATAGTGCCATCCCTGTGGGGCCCACTGCGGCTCCAAGATGCCCTACTGGTCTAGCCTGGGTCCACGAGGCACCCAGTTACCGCGTGTTGCCACGAGGATGCACATTAGGGGTCTTAATGGTGAAGAGGCTGTATAGTGGCAGGGGAAAACTTATGCAAGGTTGTTTCCCTGTGCGCCACGAGGGCTAGCCAGTGGCAGTAGCTGAAAGCGAGAGTAAGCAAGCGGTACCTGTATCTTAACACCAACACAATGCTACCACACTGGATGCATTACATCACCCTGTGTTTGTGCACACACACACACACACACCTCACAGGATTCATCAATGTCGTCGGAGGACAATAACTCGAACACCACTCAAGTAAATAAATTAACAAAATTGTCTCACTTGCTAACTCTTCAGAAAAATTCATGCAATCATCATAAAATTAATTATGCAGCCTGAGGGTAATTTTTATTCTAACTAAACTTAGAATAAACTCATTTGTCAAGAGGTCATATTAGGGGTTTAAAGCCAGCAAGGTACTCATTTTGAAATTTGTGTTTCTCTATGTGTTTAATAAAGACTTTTATAGTGTGCCTATGGTCGGAAAATCGATATCATGCACATTTAAATATGTACAAAGCTACCAGCATGTTTGTTAGAACAGTTAATTGACTGGATATACCCCAACTCTTGTGATGTGTTTTGGGATGTAAGACTGGGTTCTACTTCCTTTCTCTCTCTCATTCCATCTTCCGGTCTTACACTTCATCTTCCACTCTTACAACTCTACCTTCTCACCTTCCTCTCTCCCACACATTACCTCCCTCTCTCAAATACTTAACTGCTTCTCAAACACAGTTTCAAGGTTACCAGACGACCTTACAGGTACAGTGTATACTTATTCCTGTGGCTCATGGAAAAGGAGAAGAGATAAAAAGATAATAACAGGAATGCATGGAGAAGATGACTACAATAGATATAGGGTGAATATAGACAGTGAAACAGACAGGAGGTTGACAAAAATAGACAGATTCATAAATGAACAAATAGACAATATGGCAACTAACATGACAGACAGACAGCTGACTGACTGGTTCACATTACACAAACAGGCAGACACACTCCAAGAACGGATAAGACAGACAGATTTGACGACACAAAGAGTACAGACGGGCTTACATTCAAACACCACGCAGACGAACAGGCAGTTGGGATGGCAATAGACAGGACGGACAGACTTGAGACAGATTAGAAGGCATTTATAAGCAAGAATAACACCAAAATGACCATAGCTGCGTCAGTGAGGGTAGGAGGTCTTACATCCACCAGCCTAAATAGTAAGACGCATTGAAAACTAACACCCTCCCGAGGAAAGAACATCGATGGTCGGTCAGTCATCTGAGATGGGCCTAAAACTGACTAACGTAGATGATGACTTAAGCTGATGGTGACTAATATAACCAGAATCAAGGTCACTTCTCTTCATAATATAATTTATTGCGGTTTGATCATCGGTGATTCATAATGATTTTTATTGTTTATGATTTTCACCTCTCCTTAGTGCGAATATTTCTTCAACTAATTATTCTAACCTTTATTCTATTCCTTCTTATAGTATATTAGATACTGTAATTCTCACGATCACGATCATGATTATAACAACAACGACCATGATTATAACAACCACGACCATGATTATAACAACCACGACTATGATTATAACAACTATGACCATGATCATATCCACGTCCATGAATATAACAACCACGACTATGATTGTAATAACCGCTACCATGATTACAACAACCACGACCATGATTATAACAACCACGACTATACATTATAACAACCACGACAATGATTATATCAACCACGACTATGATTATAACAACCACGACCATGATTATAACAACCACGACCATGATTAAAACAACCACGATTATGATTATAACAACCACGACCATGATTATAACAACCACGACCATGATTAAAACAACCACGATTATGATCATAACAACCACGACTATGATTATAACAACCACGACTATGATTAGAACAACCACGACCATGGCTATAACAACCACGACCATGTCTATAACAACCACGACTATGATTATATCAACCACGACTATGATTATAACAACCACGACCATAATTATAACAACCACGACCATGATTATAACAACCACGATTATGATTATAACAACCACGATTATGATTATAACACCCACGACCATGATTATAACAACTACGACCATGATCATATCCACATCCATGATTATCACAACCACGACTATGATTGTAACAACCGCTACCATGATTATAACAACCACGACCATGATTATAACAACCACGATTATGATTATAACACCCACGACCATGATTATAACAACTACGACCATGATCATATCCATGACTATGATTACAACAACCACGCCTCTGATTATATCAACCACGACTATGATTATAACCACGACTATGATTATAACAACCACGACCATGATTATAACAATCACGACTATGATTATAACACCCATGACCATGATTATAACAACTAGGACCATGATCATAACTACGACCATGATTATAACAACCACGACTATGATTGTAACAACCACGACCATGATTATAACAACCACGACTACGTGTGTCTGTGTGTGTGTGTCTGTTGTGGGCAGCTGAAACGGCACAGTCGTTTTTCATCAAACTTGGTGGGAAAAATCGCAAAAAAACCGTCCAGTGGAACAAACCTTGTCATATGTCGATTGTTTCTTTTGGAAGGCATTAATTAACCATTTTACTTACGCTGGAAAACGATGTCACTGTACGCTGTCATCCGGCTGGCGTGTGCGCGCTAGTCAAGCACGAGCGTTCGAACTTTCAAGCTTTGGTAAACTGTACCACCAGACTCGCCACCGGGCATGAAGGGCCCACGATCACTTGTGTAACTCTATTGTATGAGTGTGGCGATTGTTAATTTCTTGATTATTGCTGGTTTTTTGTGTTTCTTGTCAATATTTGGTGCATTACAACATTGCGGTTGCTACTCCTCTCCTATAGTGATGTAGAATACCTGAGTAAGACTGAATAGTACAGGGGAGCAATAGGCTAAACCTGAGGCGGAATGTAAGTAAACAAAACACGTTCGAATCTCTGGGGGTCGGTTCCCTCCCAGTTCCTGGTAAGGTGTCCAGCTCAGGAACAAAGCTCCTAACAAAATTTGGGGCCTGTCCAAGCAGATGTTCCATATGTAGGTCTCGTAGATTTTTTTTTTATAATACTAATTTCATAAGTAAAGGCTCGATTCAGTGTTTGTTAATTTCCATGTAAACTATTCAGTACTCGGTATTCATAATCTATTCTACTATTGTAACTAAGTTGGATAAAGGAGGTAGTAAAGTAATTCGAGATGACTTGTGATGTAAATGAATTTGCCCAGTCACCCACAGTGGAGGCATTGAATAAGTTAGGTAAATGTGACTTGCTTAAAGTTGCTGAACACGTTTAACTGAAGGTTAAGAAAGGTATGAGAAAGCATGGAATTAAAAATGAACTGATGAGGTATATGGTAGATGAAGAGCTACTTGATGAGTGCTTTAGGCCAAGCTGAAGGTAGAGAGAGAGAGAGTGGGTTGAGCATGGACATCAAATTAAACTCAGGAAACTTGAACTCCAAAGAGAAAGAGAGGATGGGGAGAGAGGTATATGAATGGGAGAATTAGAAATTAAGAGAGAACTTAGTGTAAAGGAGATAGTGTTAAGAGGCCCACTTCTTGCAGTCACCACTGTTCTCTTCAATGTTGCTCATAAGAAAAGGCTGTAGATAGATATTTTAGATATTTTCAGACGGTAACCATGAGTTTAGGATGGCCAACGGACCTGTAGTCAGTACTCCTTCAGTCTATGTTCGTAGGAAAATCTCACGAAATCTATTTGTCAATGTCAGTGGATGACTGTAGTGACTATGAGAAGGTGAAGTGCGCCGTGCTGAAAGCGAATGTGTTGGTGTCTGAAGTTTATAGGCTTATATTTCGCAATTCACGTAAGCATGGCAGTCGGAGTTACTTAGAATTTGCAAGGGAGAAGGTTGATATGTTTTCTCGTTGGTGTGAAAGTGAAAAAGGTGTGTAATGATTATGAGAAACTGTGTCGACTGTCACTGGTATTAGAGTTTAAGAGGTGTTTTCCTAATAGAGTTAAAGTGTATCTTCAAGAAAAAAGAGTGAACACACTAGAGAAAACAGCCCGTACGGCAGAGGATTATTCTCTCATGCCAAGCTACATAGTAACTTTGTAAAGAGTAACGCCTCGCCACAACGTCTTCGTCGACAGGTAAGCGAAGTTATTTTAAGGAAGACAGTTCCAGAAACGTGTTATTGTACAGGGGTACCTAGTGACAGCACTAGGATCCCGCTTCCTCTATCAAGGAATAAATTATTGAAATTGAAATTGAATTGACAGTTCCAGCTCTCACCTGAGTTCTGATTTAGATAAAAGAAAGCCCGTAAGATGTTTTAACTGTAAATTCTTGGGTCATACAATAAGTAATTGTTGTTTTTTTAAAGACAATGAGTCCAAGGATGCTCCAGCAGCTCTTGCCAGTATAAGGAATTCATACATTGTTAAGTTCCCTAGAAAAGATTATCAATGTGTACAGAATGTTAGGGTAGAATTTAAGCGTTTTAGTTCAGAGGCTAGAGTCTCTCTGGTGGGTAATGAAGATAGTACGAAACCTGTGGTTATTTTGAGAAATACGGGGCCATTCAGTCTTTGATGTTAGAAGGTATATTGCCAGTATCAGGCTAATGTGGTGTTAACCGGGATAGAATGTGGGCATATTAATGTTTCTCTTCATTGAGTTCATTTACAATTAAATTATATGTACCAGAATGTAACCGTGGGAGTGGTGCCAAAATTACCCATTGATGGTGTATCATTTATTCTTGCAAGTGATTTGGCAGGAGATAAGGTGTTTTACAACCATAATCCTATAGTTTTGAGCGTCATAGACCTAAGTAACAGCAGTGAGCAGATCGAGGCAGCTGAAATAGGTGTGTTTCTTGCCTGTGCTGTTACCAGAGCAATAAGGAAAAAGGCAGAGTGTGTCGGTCATGAGGACCCAAAGCCTGACACGGACATGGCAACCCCAGTGAGTCAAGAACAATTTAAAAATCCTCAGGTATGTGACGGTGTGTTAGAAACAATTACTAGTGAGGATATGATCGCATTATTTAATCACAAAACTGATACCAGCGTAGTTGAGGTTGAGCTCAGTACCTCCCCCGTGGAGAGGATGAAACTGTTAGATCAGCAAAAAAAAAGGACCCAGAATTAATTAGGATGGCTGAGTTTGCTCAAACAGAACATGAAGTATCAACTATCCCCACGGGGTATTATTAGAAGAGTGGCGTACTAATGCGTAAATGGAGACCACCAGAGGTCTCTGCTGAGGATGATTGGCGCACTGTGCGGCTCGTGAAGTGTGCAGCAGTCGACATGAGTATGAGGCAGTGTGTGTTGTTACTAGCGCTCCTGACGCTGGCTGTGGCACATGGGGTAGGACCTGTGCTGATTAGTGCAAATATCGGTATCGGACCACGACCGCAGGCTGTCTTCTGCTTCAACGACACCGTGTTGGATCACTGCCAGGTGATGTTCAATCTACCCAGCAAATGTCTCCAATTAGTGTGTAACAGTGGCAAGATTCTCCCTCACTTCCTTGGTGACACCGGCACAAACCACTGTTGTAAGTTTGACGGGTTGTTGTACGGTGAAGGAGCAGAGTTGTCTGGTCACTGTGTAGTGATGCGCAGTGTACCAGGAAGGGGTGGCTTCCCAGAGGTAACATAGACGACTGCTGTAAACACTGCTGTAAATATGACGACCACCACTTCTTCACCTTCGACGATCACCAGTACGACTGGCGCGTCTACTGTAACTACTCCGTGGCTCACACTGACATGACTTATGACCCCGAGGCTGGTGTCTTCAGTGACTTTGAGCCGTGTTTTGGGGGTCCTTCCTGCCTCGGACGCACCACTTTCAAGGACGATAACAAACCTTGATATCATTGGGCTCCAGCGTGTTCAACCTACTGGTAAACGGCGACCCCTACACTGTGCCTGTTATTTGGCCGGAACAAGTGGGGTGTTCATTCAAAGTTCACTCTGTTCTGACGTGGCGCAATGGCCAGTGTACTGTGTTACTAGACTCCTCTAAGCGTATGGTGCAACCCTGCTACCATCGTCTGGACGTGTGGGCTCACCCCACACAAGCAAATAACCTGGATGGTCTGTGTGGACACTTCAACTTCTACGATGCTGATGACTTCACTAGCAGGCAAGGCAACGTGCACCCGCTCGAGTACTTCCCGTTCACTTTCCCTCATTCCTGGAGGATGCAGGACCAGAACGACCACAGGTGTCGGCAATGCAAGGGTTGTCAACCTCCCAGAGTCGATCGTCAGTGCCGAGCTGAAGAGTGGCAGCTGGCCAGGTACAGAAGTATGTGTGAAGAGTACTTGGGGTCTATCATTGAACAGAACACTAGGGCTCATCATGACACTAACTCCAGTATTATTAAATAACATCTTCCCTTGAAGAGGGTCGTCGTGTTTCAACCCGAGTTTTAAACTAATTGAGTCCTGAGGGACACCGCAGTACAATACTTAATGGGGTGGTGTGGCGGTAATATTAACTAATTCCAATCAAATTAATTGAAAATATTTAGTTTAAAACTCGGGTTGAAATTCGACGAACATCTTCAAGGGAAGATGTTGTTTAATAATACGGGCGTAAGGCTATTTGAGATTTATATATATCTTGCTAAACACCCTGTAAAGGTGTTCACTGATCATAATCCATTGACTTTTCTTGAGCAAACGAGTAATATAAATCAAAGAATCTTAAGGTTGCAAAGATATAACCTTGATATTCACGACATTTTTCAACTTAATATTGCAGAATTGGACTAAAGTTTGCAACTTTGGTGTATGTTATAATCTCTAAATTTTACAATGTGTTTACTAATATATTCTTATTCACCCTTTAGAGCAGTGGTTCTCAACCTTGTTTGCCCCATGCACCCCTTTCACCATATGTCAGAATGTCATTCCCCCATCCTTTCCAAGATTGTCTGCCTCAAAAAGTGCATTCCAAATAATATGCATATAATACTGAAAATCCTTTATTTTTTCCAAATTAATATCAGTTTCCCCCCCCCCCCCCCTGAAAACCTGAGGGGGAAATTTCCCCCCTGGTTGAGAATCCCTGCTTTAGAGTGTTGGTGAAGGATTTTGGGTAATTATGTTTTATGGTGATTTATTTTATCAGTTACAGTGTTTGTATAAACCAGTGATATGTGCAGATTCTTTATTGAATCCATCTATTGTTAAAAGAAAAGATGTCTAATTACACTTTTGTTTTTCCTTTAAGGAGGGAGGTATTACGAAGCTTGATATAGAATAATAGGCGTGACGACCCGACTGGTACCTGACCAACGATCCTTGGCTGCTGCACGACCACTGCTCCACCACCTTTACTCGATCTCCTGACTCGATGTTTCGGACCTCGAGTCATGGATCATTAATACATTGCGTGGCCCATAGCTTGGGCTCATGGTTAGGCTCCCCGGAGCTCCGTATCTGTGTTGTTCAGATCTCGAACAGAGCTGTAATGAAGCGAGCGGGTGCACTTAGTATTCATAATCTATTCTAAAATTGAAACTAAGTTGGATGAAGGAGGTAGTAAAGTAATTCGAGATTACTTGTGCTGTAAATGAATTTGCCCAGTCACTCACAGTGGAGGCATTGAATGTGTTACGTAAATGTGATTTGTTTGAAGTTGCTGAACACTTTTAACTGAAGGTTAAGAAAGGTATGAGAAAGCATGGAAATAAGAATGAACTGATCAGGTATATGGTTGATGAAGAGCTACTTGATGAGAGTGCTTTAGGCCAAGCTGAAGGTGGAGAGAGAGAGAGTGGGTTGAGCATGGACATCAAATTAAACTCAGGAAACTTGAACTCCAAAGAGAAAGAGAGGATGGGGAGAGAGAGATATGAATGGGAGAATTAGAAATTAAGAGAGAACTTTGTCTGGAGGAGTTAGAGTTAAGTGGCCCACTTCCTGCAGTCACCACTGTTCTCTTCAATGTTGCTCATAATTTTAAATTAGTTCCTCCATTCCAAGAAAAGGCTGTAGATAAATATTTTAGATAATTTCAGAAGGTAACCATGAGTTTGGGATGGCCAAAGGAACAGTGGACAGTACTCCTTCTGTCTATGTGCGTAGGAAAAGCTCAGGAAATCTATTTGTCAATGTCAGTGGATGAGTGTAGTGGCTATGAGAAGGTGAAGTGGGCTGTGCTGAAAGCGTGTGAGTTGGTGTCTGAAGCTTATAGGCTTAAAGTTCGTAATTCACGTAAGCGTGACAGTGCTTTCTGCCTTATTTGCACAATTGAAGAGTCTCAATTGTTTCTCTTACTTTGACAACACAACATACACACTGTATATCGTTTCTCACTCTTAATTTTTTTTTGCGGGGGGGGGGATATTTCTTTATGGTTCTATATTATTATTAAAATTATTTTATTTTTATTTGTATTTTTTGTCAAATTTATTATTATTATTATTATTATTATTATTATTATTATTATTATTATTATTATTATTATTATTATTACTACATTTTGCCCCACAGGCCACGATGTGGGTTTGTGACCTGTGCCCGGGTGGGCTAATCCCTCTAAAAAAAAAAAAATATATATATATATCTTTTACTTATATTAACAATTTAAGAGTTACATGGATTTTTACTCTGCAAGGCTTCCAATGCACTTCTACTATGTACAAAATTTAATATATATTAACATCCCGGCCAGCGGGGATGAGGTGTTATTACTAATTCTTTTGCAAACTGTTTTATCTGCATAACACTCATTGATAAGATATTCCGTTATGTATGAAAACACCATATCATCTTTACCGTTTCGTAATACTGATTCATTACAATATATATGTACAGTACAGTGTTTCGTCTGGGAAAACTACTTATTTTCTCTAAAAAGGCATTTCGTAAATAACTGGGATACCAATTTTTTTATTTTCCTTCAAGCTGTAAAATATTTACTGCAATGCATCCTTACTGCCATGGTCCAAACCTTAGATGAGTTTGTAATGAAATGCAACATTTATCTCGTCCATACTTCATCATAATATTATACAGTAGCCTAGCATACTTGGCAGCAATGCCAAGATCTCTTCTTATTTTAAGCACATTATTGTACGGGACAACCTATTATCTCCGCCTCTCCTAATGGTCCTAAGAGTAGGAGCTACAGCAAGCTCCTTTACTCTTTGTTCTATACTTGGTAAACTTAACTACATTCTCATTAGTTCACTTCTAGTATCCCGTTGACAACATAAAACTATTCTCATGGCCTCATTTGGTATCACTTCAAGCTTTTGAAAAAATTTCTTACTGTACATTATAAGGCTTGGAACTGCATAGTCACTATCTGAACGTATAATGCTGATATAGCCCATTCTTAAAATAGGAATATCTGCGCCATTTTCCTTCCATGCCAAACCTCTTAAAGGTCTTAAACGTCCTTTACATGCATTCTCCTGGTATTGCATCTCACGTACTTTATTGTTGGACTTATATCCAATTTATATCTCAAATTATTTGTAAGCATCAAATTTTTATAGCCTTAATCCATTAAAAAATATACCCCGTTGTACATATATTCTGATCTGATGTTTAGATTTTTAATTGTGAATTACATGACCCAATCTACATCAAAGTATATTCAGTACATCTAAAACCTCTTGCATGTTTATCACATATTTACGCTGCAAAAGAATTCCATCAACATATATTACTGGACAACCTGTGTGTCTCCAGAAAATTCGTAGAGAGCCATTATGTCCATCTAAATTTAAAAAAAAGAGTGACGCTATGAACATCTCCTTGTGGAATCACCAACTCCATCTCTCTTTCTTCTGAGTACCATTCTGTTACTCAAGGAATCATCAATCTATTTCAGCAACTCAGGAAAAAAAGTATGACTTCTTTATCGGTCCTATCAAAGGTCCCTTTTAAATCAGCAGTAGTTCTCCCTTCCATAAATCCATGTAAATTGGGCGCTAAGAGATTTTCCACTTTATATAACAACCTGTTCAATAAAATTCGTTCCCTAATTTTAATAATACAAGAGGGTAAAGATATTGGACGAAAATCTCCATTTCTCTTTGGTATTGGTAAAATTACTGCTTTCTTTCACTTAGGAGGGATACAACCTCCACTGTAAGACATTTTAAACAAGTCTAAAAGGGGTCCTTCTTTAAAAGCAGCCAGATAATAAATGATATCGTTTGCTATTCCATCATCACCAGGTGCCGTAGACTTCCCATTTTGAACCTGCACACTCGGAAGTAATTCGGCAAAACTAGCCGTTCCAGCCCATTTCATATTACGGTGACTGGCCCTGTCCTGTGGGTCAGAATATCTGTTACCCTTGCTTCTAACATCTCGCACTCGATTCACTTTCATCCATTTGCCATCCAAGCTCTCTTGCCTTTACCAATTCTCTCTAAAAATTCTGTCTGGTACTTGTCACTCGCCTCTGGCTTGATTTCACTGCGCATTTTGTTTTCAGTTTCTTTCAGTACTTCCTTGAGTTAATTATAATTTGAATTTGCACTCCATTCTTTTTGCACCTTTCTAAGGAATTTACTCAAGCCCTGAACCAATTTCTCATTAATATACATATGACTTTTCCCATTATTTATTTTTCCTCTATAACTACACTTACTTGTCGTCAAAACAGAATCAATGATTTGCAATAAATCATCATAAAAGCTATCAACATATTTTGGTTCATAATCTGTATACCAATCTTGTATAGTAGTGATAAGCTCCTCTTCTTTGTCATCCGGCAACCAATATCTTTTTCGCGTAATTAGCTTCTGTATTTTGTTAACATGTACACTAATTTGTAATGCGAACAAATCACTAAGCAAACCCATAACTATAACATCATTCGTCCTTATTCAACATGAATTAAAACAATTCTGCATTATCCAACCTTCCTCCATGTACAGTCTCGTTAAGATTCTTCGAACATTGCAGGAGACAGCTGGCAAATGAAGGCCGTTTGTTTACTATAGTACGTAATAAAAATTAAGATTGAATGTAAAAGATTATCGGTGATTGATTACTTAGTTCCCTGTTGCTTAATTATTGGTTGGGCTTTGTTGTTTCGTATTATATTATACTACGTACTATAGTAAACAAACGGCCTTGAGTTGCCAGGTGTCTCAAGCAATATTCGAAGAATCTTGAACGAGACTATACATGTATTTGGGTAGGCTGATGATTCCCCAGTACAGTATTTTAATATCATCAAACTCCTCCAAGATGTGTAACCATCTCCTTCTATTAAAGTTGCTGGATCCCATAGTACCCAGGACTTCTTGTCTCCCATTATTATCACCAACCAAAACACTAGCATCATTAAATAAGTACTCAAGCATGTCATCAGTATCCAAAATTTCACGATGTACAACCTCCCACACTTCCATCTGCTCCAGTCAGTATTGTAAGTCATCGTTTCAGAGAGTTGTGAGTCACGGGAGTATCGCCCGTATTATTAATCAACATCTTCCCTTAAAGAGTGTCGTCGTGTTTCAAGCCGAGTTTTAAACTAAATGAGTCCTGAAGGACACGGCAGTACTGTACTTAACGGGGTGGTGTGGTGGTAAAATTAACTAATTCCAATACAATTAATTCGCTGGTGACGTGGGGGGAACCGGGAGCTGGTGGGTGAGGAGGGTGACGGGCTGGGGTGGTGAAGAGGATAGCAGTGGAGGTGAGCTAGAGTAATTGTGCGGCTAGCATGACTGGACTTTTTATTAGTTAGAACCATATAATAAGTTAACCTGTTGCTCGATGCCATAATTCACCCATACTGGCTGTGACCAAATATTTACTCATTCTTGCTTTGTTGAACCACTGAAGTAAACACTTTGTTGGTTTTTCTTTATTATAGAAAAATATAGTTCCACAGGCCCTTAGTTCAGTTGAGAATTTATTGTACCTTCTCTGCTAAGGGAAGTGTCATAGTACACTTATAGGAGAACACTTAAGTGAGGTGTTCACTGGGTAACAAATGATATGAGTCTGACCAAGGGAGAGAGAGCGAAGCAGGCCTCGGGAAGGAAACGCGTCAGATATCTTGTTGTTGCTGACATGCGCTGACCTCAGCCTGCCCTCCCTCGCTCCCCGAAGGAACTGCAACCTCATCCATGCATAACATCAACAGCTGAGGCACAGTTGAATAGCTTGGTGAATAATTTGGTATTATACATTTGGGTAAATATTTATATAATACAAATGGTGCTGTTACACAGCTGGGCTACCTCCAACCGAGACCTCACGGCTTAAAACCTATGTGTACCTAATCTTGTTACAAAAATGTGTGCCTTAGCTAAGCTTTTTCTTTGTGCACATGCTTTTTGCAATTCCTTCTTAAAAGTCTATTTAGAAACTATTGTGTACCTAGAAGAAATCTTCCTGTAACAAATTATCATAACAATCAAGGAACTGATAAATATGATCGTAGGTAAAATTAAACCAGGTAGGATTATAACGGAAGATAAATATGAAGGAAGAGAATCCTGTAAGTCAGGAAACTGTGTTTCTCTCTCTCTCTCTCTCTCTCTCTCTCTCTCTCTCTCTCTCTCTCTCTCTCTCTCTCTCTCTCTCTCTCTATATATATATATATATATATATATATATATATATATATATATATATATATATATATATATATATAAATCTATATATATTTATATATATATATATATATATATATATATATATATATATATATATATATATATATATATATATAACAAAAAAGTATGTCTGTGTGTGTGTTTGTTTGTGTGTTTGTGTGTATGTGTGTCCGGAAGAGAATCTCGGAAACTACTTTACAGATCTGTAGTGATGGTGAATGGTGTTATATGTAGTGATGATGATGGATGGTGTTATATGTAGTGATGATGGGTCGTGTTATATGTAGTGATGATGGATGGTGTTATATCTAATGATGATGGGTGGTGTTATATGTAGTGATGATGGATGTTGTTATATGTAGTGATGATGGATGATGTTATATGTGGTGATGGTGGATGTTGTTATATGTTATATGGGTGGTCCCCTACAGTCCTCTTTTGAGTAAAGCATTCAATGCGCACATCAATGTGGAGTTCGGTAATTCAGTCAAGTCCATCAAGTATGCTTGCAGACACGTCAACAAAGGCTCTGACCAAGCGATCTTTGCATTGGAAAAGGATGGAAATCATGATGAGGTGACACAGTTTCAGCAGGGCCGTTATATATGCAGCAATGAAGCCGTATGGAGAATTTTTAGTTTTCACATACACGAACGATGTCCAACAGTAGTTCATCTGGCTGTTCACCTGGAAAATGGACAAAGAGTATGCTTCACAGAAGAGTCTCTCCAAAATCAAATGGCAAATCCTGCTGATATGACTCTCACTGCATTCTTTAAGCTTTCACAGGAAGATGAGTTTGTTCAAATACTCCTGTATGTTGACGTACAAAAGTTCTGCATATGGCAGGCTTCAATGAAAAAGTTCCAGAGAATAGCTCAAGGATCCGATGTTGAAGGATATTCAGGGATAAAGTCAGGCAATGCTTTGGGACGTGTCTACACGGTTCACCCCAACAACTTTGAATGCTGTTGTTTGAGATTACTTTTGCACCACATCCGTGGCCCAACATCATGTGCAGCACTCAAGACAATGAATGGACAAGTCTACAGAACCTATGAGGAAGCGTGCAATCTCCTTGGCCTACTGGAAGATGGTGGTCACTGGAATGACACATTAGAAGAGGCAGCAGCTACTCAATCGCCAATGAGAATGAGGAACCTGTTTGCCATCATAATTGCTACATGTGGACTTTCCAACCCAAGCCAGCTCTGGAAAAACAACCAAGAAAGTCTTTCAGAGGATCTGCTTCATCAAGCAAGAAGAGAACATCCTGGTCAAGAGATTGAGTTTATGGATGACATGTTCAACAGGGTTCTGATCATGCTGGAAGACAAAGTGATGAAGCTATGCGGAAAAAACCTGAATGATTTTGGATTGCCTTCCCCAAACCGAGAAGAACCAGTAGCTGCAAACAGGGAGTTGGTCAGAGAGACAAACTACTCAGTTGAAGTTCTGGTAAATTTTGTTGAAGAAAATGAGCCCCACCTGGTGCCTGATCAAGCAAATGCTTGTGAATGGATCTTGCAAGCGATACAAGCTGAGCAGGGAGGTATGATCTATATTGATGCACCTGGCGGGACAGGAAAAACATTCTTGATCAACCTTCTGTTGGCCAAAGTAAGTCATCAGGGGAAAATTGCTCTTGCTGTGGCATCATCAGGCATTGCTGCAACACTACTAGAAGGAGGACGTACTGAACCCTCAACTTTTAAACTGCCTCTCAACTCGCTCACAATGAGAATCAAGTGAGCAACATCAAAAAAGGATCGGCAAAGGCAAAACTCTTAGAAAAATGTAGCCTCATAGTCTGGGATGAATGCACTATGTTTCACAAGTTAGCGTTTGAAGCATTGGACAGGACCTTGCAAGACATACGAAAAAATGACCAGCTCATGGGTGGCATTACAATGGTCATTGCTATGGACTTTCGCCAGACCCTACCTGTCATTCCTCGAAGCACTCCAGCTGATGAACTGAATGCGTGCCTCAAGGCATCATACCTTTGGAGAAGTGTTCAGACACTCACCCTATCCACAAACAAAAGAATACATCTACAAGGAGATCAGGATTCTGGACGGTTTGCAAACCTTCTACTACAGATTGGGAATGGAACTTTCCCTGTTGACTCAGAAGGACAAATAATGATTCCTCAAGGATGGGGAAATGTTGTAAAGTCCTCAACTGAGCTCACGAACATGGTCTACCCAAACATAATCCACCAGTACAAGGATCACAAGTGGCTGCGTGAACGCGCAATTCTGGCACCAAAGAATGAAAAAGTGGCTGAAATCAACATTTCTCTACTCAGACAGCTTCCAGGCAGTGAGACCTCATTCAAATGTGTTGATACATTAATCGACCAGGACCAAGCAGTTCAGTACCCAGCAGAATTTCTTAATTCTTTGGAGCCCGCTGGAATGCCTCCTCACCACCTCACTCTCAAGATTGGAACTCCTATAATGCTCTTAAGAAATCTTGACCCACCAATCATCTGCAATGGTGGTGAAGAACATGATGCCACATGTACTGGAAGCTACAATACTGACAGGAAAAGCTAAAGGAGAGGACGTTTTTATACCAAGGATACCTCTCATTACCACTGACCTGCCATTTGAGTTCTAGCGACTTCAGTTCCCGGTTAAAGTGAGCTTTGCCATGACCATCTACAAAAGCCAGGGACAGTCCCTAAAGATGGCTGGCCTAAACATGGTGTTTCCTCGCATCTCTCATGGACAGTTCTATGTTAGATGCTCCAGAGTGGGACCCGGCAAAAATCTGTACATTCTTGCTGCTAATGGCAAAACCAAAAATGTGGTCTACCCTAATGCACTACAGTGAGACAATGTGGAGCCTCCTGGAGGGTGGCATCCTACCGTGGCCTAGCGAAAGAGCCGCCCGGAGGGCGGCGATTCCGATAGTCATTAATATAAGATAGGAGGTTAAGCTTATCAGAAGCAATATGAAGATTACTGAAACTTATATTTAAGGGAAATGATATGGGAGCCAGCTCAGAAGCAATATTTGTGACACATGCAAGATGATGGCGAGTAGGCAAGGTTGTGATTGCATTACTGCTAATTTCACAATAGTCTGGTCCTATATAATAACCTTCTACCACTAAATGTTTGCCTACATTCTGACATATAAGCATCACACTGGTTTGATTTGGGTAAAAGGAATATTGCACATTATTGACATGTGCGTGAAACACTAACCTATGCGGTATTGGAGTATATACACATTGTTGTAGAGCTATAGAAGCATTAGTTTGTAATATGGCTAATTCACATATAGCCTCAGCGGCCCAAGTGAATGCGAAAGCATACGCTGGACAAACATGCAAATGTAAATATGTTGCTTTACAATGATTTAGGACTTCATGCTAAGTTACAGCAACTAATTAAAAATCCTCTGATACTACTATTAGTTCAGTTTGTTTGTTTAGAATTAATAGTCCATCATTCGCTTTCAGTGGAAATGGTTCCAAATGCCATTCATCAATATTTTTTTTGTGATTTTAGTGGAATGTGCATCAGTATTTCCCTGTGTGTTAATGTTGCTTCTAATAAGGGATAAAAATATTCCACTTCATTCTCCTGAAAGATAATGTTAGACGATATTTAGTTTCAGATATATGCAACGTGGCAATTAGTTGACCAACTGGCAACAACTGTGCATCAACACGACCTAACCCTGCATTTACTAGATCAGCAGTGAGCCTATAACTGGTGTCTATGAAAGCTTGGACAGAGGCCTCAGCAGCATGCATGTATTCAGTTAAGAAGAGTAGCCATTTCAGTGTAGATTCTGACCATGTGAATCCCTGGACAACTTGTGTTAGTTAATTAGTTTCTTCAACAATAGCATTCATATAAAAGGTCAGAGTTTGTACTGCCTTGTAGGACTGTGCAATGGCCCGATTTTGTTACATAACTGCTTCTGAAACTGCACTCATTTTATTCCGTAGTTTAGCTTCATCTTCGGCGGTTGACACACCAAACAAGGTGTTACTTATTAACACTACAAAATTAAACAGACCTCCTTTTTGACGCCCCTGAGAATGTACATTTTTACAGATATCTTCAGGATATATAGAGAGCTTTCCCTCGAAGTGCCTTACTCGCTTAAGTAGACTACAAGTGATCGTGGGCCCTTCTTGCCCGGTGGCAAGTCCGGTGATACAGTTTACCGAGGCGTGAAAGTTCGAACACTCGTGCTTGGCTAGCGGGCAACCGCCGTCCGGCAGACAGTGTACAGTGACATCGTTTTCCAGATGGTCGTGGTTGTTATAAACATGCTGGTGGTTGTTATAATCATGGTCGTGGTTGTTGTAATCATGGTCTTGGTTGTTATAGTCATAGTCGTGGTTATGATCATAGTCGTGGTTGTTATAAACATGGTCGTGGTTGTTATAATCATGGTCGTGAGTGTTATAATCATGGTCGTGGTAGTTATAATCACATTTGTGGTTCTTACAATCATAGTCGTGGTTATGAACATAGTCGTGGTTGTTATAATCATAGTCGTGGTTGTTATGGTCGTGAGTGTTATATTCATGGTCGTGGTTGTTATAATCATGGTAGTGGTTGTTATAATCATGGTCGTGGTTGTTATAATCATAGTCGTGAATGTTATAATCATAGTCGTGGTTGTTATAATAATGGTCGTGGTTGCTATATTCATGGTCGTGCTTGGTATAATCATAGTCGTGGTTGTTATAATCATCGTAATGGTTGTAATAATCAAAGTCGTGGTTGTTATAATCATGGTCGTGCTTGTTATAATCATAGTCGTGGTTGTCATAATCATAGTCGTGGTTGTTATAATCATTGTCGTGAGTGTTAAA
This sequence comes from Homarus gammarus, assembly GCA_958450375.1. Classification (NCBI taxonomy): domain Eukaryota; kingdom Metazoa; phylum Arthropoda; class Malacostraca; order Decapoda; family Nephropidae; genus Homarus; species Homarus gammarus. Next base: position 156,331 of record CAUDMG010002354.1, on the reverse strand, counting down.
ATCATGGTCGTCGTTGTTATAATCTTAGTTGTTGTTGTTATATTCATGGTAGTGGTTGTTATAATCATATTCCTGGTTGTTAAAATCATGGTCGGGAGTGTTATAATCATGGTCGTGGTTTTTATAATCATATTCGTGGTTGTTATATTCATGGTCGTGGTTGATATAATCATGGTCGTGGTTGTTATAATCATGGTCGTGGATGTTATAATAATAGTAATGGCTGTTATAATCATGGTCGTGGTTGTTATAATCATGGTCGTGGTTGTTATAATCATGGTCGTGGTTGTTATATTCATGGTCGTGGTTGTTATAATCATGGTTGTGGTTGTTATATTCATGGTCGTGCTTGTTATAATCATGGTCGTGGTTGTTATAATCATAGTCGTGGTTGTTATAATCATTGTCGTGGTTTTTATTATCATGGTCGTGGTTGTTATAATCATGATCGTGAGTGTTATAATCATGGTCGTGGTTGATATAATCATATTCGTGGTTGTTATGATCATGGTCGTGGTTGTTATAATCATGGTCGTGGTTATTATAATCATAGTCGTGGTTGTTATAATCATGGTCGTGGTCGTTATAATCATGGTCTTGGTTGTTATAATCATGGTCATGGTTGTTATAATCATGGTCATGGTTGTTATAATCATGGTCGTGGTTGTTATAATCATGATCGTGAGTGTTATAATCATGGTCGAGGTTGATATAATCATGGTCGTGGTTGTTATAATCATGATCGTGAGTGTTATAATCATGGGCGTGGTTGATATAATCATACTCGTGGTTGTTATAATCATGGTCATGTTTGTTATAATCATGGTCGTGGTTGTTATAATCATGGTCGTGGATGTTATTATCATGGTCGTGGTTGTTATAATTATGGTCGTGGTTGTTATAATCATGGTCGTGATTGTTATAATCATGATCGTGGTTGTTATAATCATAGTCGTGGTTGTTATAATCGTGGTCCTGGTTGTTATAATCATGGTCGTGGTCGTGACACTTACAGCATCTAATATACTATAAGAAGAAATAGAATAAAGGTTAGTATATTTAGTTAAAGAAATATTCGCCAGAAGGAGAGGTTAAAATCATAAAAAAAATTATTATGATTCACCGATGATCATTTAGAGATAAATTATATTATGAAGAAAATTTACCTTGACTCTCGTTAGATTAGTCACCATCTGCTTAAATCATCACCTGTATTAAGTCATCATAGTCATCATGTGAACCAATCAGTCAGCTGTCTGTCTGTCCTGTTAGTTGCCATATTGTCTATTTGTGCATGTATAAATCTGTCTATATTTGTCAACCTCCGGTCTGTTTCACTGTCTATACTTACCCTGTGTCTATTCTAGTCATTATCCCCATGCATTCCTGTTTTTCCTGTTTTTATCTCTTCTCCTTTTCCACCCACAGGAATAAGTATACACTGTAGCTGTAAGGTCGTCTGGTAACGTTGAAACTGCGCACCCAGACGCATGATGAAACTCAGCTCACCCCCAACTGTTATCTCTAACTATTTTCTGTTTCCCTTCTATTTACTCATCTTCCTTCCTTTACTAATCCAAACAACATAAAAAAAAGAAGGCTAAGAAAAAAGTGGGGGGAAGAGGAGGGAGCCTTATGATAACTGCAATCGTGGGCTGACAGCGTCCAGCGAATGAGGATGAGCCAAGTCCGTAGACTTGCATCGTTTTCCAGCGTAAATATAATGGTTATGTAATGGCTTCCTAAAGAAACCATCGATATGGGACCGGGTTTGTTCCTCTGCACGATTTTTTTTTTGCGATTTTTTTTTTCCAAGTTTGATGAAAAACGATTGTGCCGTTCCGGGTGCCCAGAGCAGACACACACACACACACACACACACACACGCACACACATACACACACACACACACACACATACACACACACACACACGCCTAGTCCTATAGTATATTAGATTCATACGGTCGTGTTGAAGAAAGATGGTCTGACGGATTGTTGTAGAGACTGTAGATTGTTGTTTTAAATCTTGCAAAGTTTGCATAGCTGTTTCACTGTGGACTGCTATCGACCTCAGATGCACTGGCATGCGCATTAAGTCATGGAGCTCGTATTTGACAGTTACAACGTCTTGTACTACCAGTACTATGCCTAGTGGGGCAACTAAAGGTCCGGGTTTGATGACGTCTGCTGGGGATGCGGCTGCTGTTACCGCACTCCAGACCAACAGTACTAGTGATATCCAAGCCATGCCTGAATGAGGCGAGGATAATTAACGATTTGTGGTTTCTGATCGTTGTTTTTGACGATATGTATTGTCTATCGTTATATTTTGTTGAGCAACTGTTGTAGTAGAAGTAGGATGTACTTGACTGACATTAGGAATCCCTATTAATTCTCTGTTGACTTTTTTTTTCATTCTATCTACATGTACTATATCTGTGACATTTGACGTTCGCTCAACTACTTGGAATTTGTTTCCATGTTCTTTCTCTCTAATCACGTATGGACCTGTAAATTTAGGCGAGAGTTTTGATATGCGTTCCGACGCTTTTATCATCACTTTGTCTCCTTTATCTAATTTTATAGGCATAGCTTTTTTATGTTGCTTGCAGATCATTTCAGCACGTGAGGCTGCTAAGCGTTTTCGTTCTTTTCCATGGATGCTTGTGAAAACATTGATTTGTTTCTTGGCACTGTCATCCATGTTGTACACAGGTTATGGGGTTCTTGCTAGTAGATCATATGGCAAGATTTATCGGCACCATAAATTATGTAGTATGGCGATTTGCCTGTAAAGCTATTTATAGATCCTTTGATGGACGCTGCAACCTGTGGAAGCCAGTCCTCCCACGAACTATGCATTGGATTCACCACATGTCGGAGAATCTCAATAATTTTTCTATTCGCACGCTCGACCAACCTATTTGAAGATGGATGGTAGGTGGTTGTGAAGGTTTGTGTGATGTCATATTATTGACATATTTCAGCTAAGAGTTGATTCTTAAATTCTGCCCCGTTATCCGAGAGTATCACCCTAGGTGTAGAAAAAAGGACAGATTAGATGAGTGACTAATGCATGAGCCACTGATTCGGCGGACTTGTTCTACAATGGTGGTAGTACCACAAATCTAGAGAAGTGGTCAACACAGACAAGTACGTAATTAGAGCCTTGATGAATTTTTGGTAGTTGCAATAAATTGATCGCAACTGTATTCCATGGACGTTCCGGCGTCGGGTATTCTAAGATTGGGGCGGGGTCCATCGTTGTCCCCTCGTGTTTTGCACAAGAAAAACATTTAGCAATGTGATGCTCGATGTGGGTCCTCATAGTTTTCCAAAAATATATTTGTCTAATTGTTTTAAACATCTATCTCGCCCTGGATGCCCAGCTTGGGGTGCATCATGGAAGAGGGTGAGAATGTTTTCCTTTAATGATGTAGGAATAACAATTTGAGAGATAGACTCGCGTTGTGTTTTCACTGAGCGATATAGTATGTTGTGCCACAGCTCAAACTGTGAGAGTGGTTGAGGTAATTTGGGCAAATTTATCACATCTCCCAATTCTAAGGCACATATAACCTTGGACCATAATGGATCCTGTAACTGTTCCGCCCTTAATTGTGACAGGATGAACGTAGGTAGTGGCGTGACAGGAGCTATGTGTCTAAATAGTGAATCAGCTACCACGTTCGCACGACCCGGCAAATACTTGAAGTAGGGTGCGAACTCCTGTATGGTCAGATACCAGCGCGCTAAACGCACTGATAAGTTTTTCCCATTAAATAGTTCTGTCACGGCTACATGATCTGAGTGGACTGTGATCGGATATCCCAAAATGAGATCCCGAAAATGCTTGAGAACCCACACTACAGCTAATGCTTCTAAGTGAGCAGCTGAATAGTGTTTTTCTGCATCGTTGTGGGTGCGACTGGCGTATGCTATCACCCGCCATTTTCCTCGACGATCAGTTTGCATGAGCACTGCCCCTAAACCTAGTCTCCAAGCATCAGTGCACATGGTAAATGGTTTCGTGTATTCCGGAAAGGCTAACACTGGAGCTTTCGTTAAAGCGCTCTTGAGGTCATTAAAACTGTCCTCTTGTTCTTTATTCCATGTAAACTTCACGTCCTTTGTGAGGAGTATTGTGAGTTGTGATGCTAACTTGGCATAACCTTCAATGAAAGAACGGTAGTATCCTGATAATCCTAGGAAACTACGAAGTTGATCTATGTTCTTGGGACAAGGGACCTGCTTCATCGCCTTTACCTTGCAATCTACTGTGTGTATACCATTGCCATCTACTAAGTGTCCAAGAAATTGGATTCTGGATTTGAGAAATTCACATTTGGAAAGTTTCACTTTCAATCCAGCTAGATGTAGCTTTGTGAAAACTTCTCGGAGCTTCTTTAAATAGCTTTGTAAATCTTTGCTTACTATGATAAGATCATCTAGATAGACATAGACTGTGTTACGTATCATTCCAGCAAACAAGGTGTTTATCATTCTTTGGAATGCTAGCGGCACATTTCTTAGGCCAAATGGCATTCTTAAGAAGTCGAAATGTCCCATAGGCGCACTGAACGCAGTTATCCCTTGGGAATCCTCATGTAAGGGAATTTGCCAGCACCCGCTAAGTAAATCTAAGTTGCTGAAGACTGCGTTGTCTTTTCCTTGTGACTGTAGTAAGTCAGTTAGGACAGGCATTGGGAACCTGTCTGGTACAGTTACCTGGCTGACTCCTCGAAAATCTGTGACTGGTCTTCATCCTCCATCTTTCCTGGGAACTAAAAATGAAGGTGAGTTCCATGGTGATGAGGAAGGTTGGATTACCTTTTGGTCCACCATGTCTTACACTATCTCATGGACTACCGCTCTTCTGCTGTGAGGTTGTCTATATGCTGGGATGTAGATTGGGTTAGTTTACGGTTTAAGTGGTATATGATGATTTGTCAACGTTGTTTTACCTAGGGGTTCTCCAAGTTATGTTATGATTTCCTTGAGCTCGGCGAGTAATTCTAAAAGACCACTTTTGCCTCGAGGATGATCGACTACTTTCACGTGTGGCGCTATCAACGCTACGTTATTTACAATATGTGATTTTTCGTTCGATTTACCATGTGTTACACTACTTATTGGTAATTTTAATGGCTCTTCGACAACCGCTTTGTCATAAACAAGGAAATTACCTAAACAACACCCCTTTCTTAAGGTTATGGGTCCCCCAGTTCTATTGAGAACGAGGACATCTGTGAGACTACCTATTCTGACAGTGCTTAAGGTAGACTCAAGTGGCAAACCTTTCACTCGTGAACTTTCAGTCAGACACACAACATCTGTTCCTTCACTCACATTTGCCAAACGTACTGAGACTCTAGTTAGTTCCTGGCTATGTAACCGTTGTATACCAGTTAACACAGCAGGCGTTAGAGTCCAGTTCTGTAAGCTTTCATCCGAAATGTACTTTGAGTTACTTGTTGGAGTTTCAGTGAGTGAATCTATAACTAATTGCTGCTGTGACAATGACTCTCCCGCGCCTGTCGAGGCAGTTATTACACGAACACCTGAAGTAGCAATGGATGTGAAGTTTGCATTGCGTGATATGTTTTACAATTATGTGTGATTGTTTGATCTCGTGGCTGAACGTTAATATTGTTCTGTCTTAGAGTGATCAGACCAAGTAACCCATCCGCTGGCAAAGAAAATGCCTTAACTATGTAGAAATCCGCGAAAAACGCTTTTCTGGACCTAGAAGAACGGATTGGTACTATTATTACCCCCGCTATGTCTAATTGGATTCAAAACACACAGGACTGAGGAATGTCAGTAGGTCTTATTGGCCACTTATTTGGAGGATATCGCCGCTGGATTTCGTTGAACGACTTTAATGAGATAACATTGGCACAGGCCCCCTTATTTATATCTAGGGATAACTCATCGTTACCTTCCTCGCTGTTAGAGTCAACACCTCCATTTTGTTTAACGCGGCGATTAATGAGCCTTTGATGGAAGCGTTGTTTTCTTGAACCGTTGACGCTATCCTAGATCGTGTTGCTGGTCGCGCTCCTCTTCCCCCGAAGGCTGTGTACTTGCCTCCCGTCGATTTTCCATTTCTTGCCTCATACGCTGTATATTTCTACAATCTTCTGTGTTGTGGTATGGAGACTGATTGTACTATACACCATTTATTCGGAGTGCTTTAAGTGTGTGGAGACATTTTATTTCCAGCGTAATGTCCCTTTGGAGTTTTTGGTTTAGCAGGACTATCTGAAATTTTAAATTCTGCGAGGATTCCTTTCTTCGATCCTGCCTCTGGCTGGCTGGGGACTTATCTGCATTTCCTGCAAACCAGCATTTTTCTGTGGTATGTCCCTTACGTTTGCAGACTTTGCAAAAAAGTTTCTTTTTGGGTTTGGTTCCCATGACAGACTAAGGTTGTTCCTTGAAGCTGGTGACTGGTGCTACTGACATCGCCCTAGGAATATTTTCCTTGGGTTCCGCAATTTCTTCTACGTATTCTACAAGTTAGTCTCATTTTTAAACTCTTTCTTTTAGGCTTTTGTGCATAAGGATTCATTTGATGACAAGTTAAACTAAAGGAATTCAATGACTCTGTACAAATTTACTGTAGACAAGTTGTCATTTTTATCGAACCAATCTGAGGAATCCATATAAGATTTGAGATCTATCTTAGTGAGTCCCCCACAAATTTGGGCATGTTGTGCTTCATGTGCGAGCAGAGATTCACCTGTCCGCTTTGCCATCTTAAAAATCCAAGTAAGTGGACCTCCTTTGGCATCCGGTCCAAAAAAGGAAATTAATTGCTTCCTAAATGATTGATAATCATCCGCTTCTTCGTCAATGGCTGAAGCATAGAGACCTCTAGCTGCACGACTACCGGTTTTGATAAGGCTTCGGACGTATGAAATTTTATCTGCGTCATTGGTGACATCGTTATTTCTCATTACATCTTCGCATTTACGCAAAAATGCTAAACTAGTATAATCAGGATCCTCGGCAGTTAATGTTATTTGGAAGGAGCTTTACCGTTTGACAGACCGACGTAGTCTGTGGGTTAGTAGAACCACCAGTTGCCATTTTTGTTGTGTTAGTTAAAGCACTAGCGTTAGTAACAGGTGAAGGCAATGGGTAAATGTTACCTGACCTTAATTGTCTAGTGTGTAAATCCTCAAACTGAGAATCAATGAAATTTTCACAGGTAGCTAAAGAGTCGGTAGGTGTTAACTCTATTTGGCTAATTTGTGGTAATTCTTCCTCACTATCAGTTGCCACTAGCTCCTGTAAATTAATAGATGACTGGCTATCAGAGTCTGAGTCACTAATTTCCTGTTTGATACCAAAAATTTTGCAAGCGCTCCATATATAGGACTAATTATCACTTCACTCACTGTATAAAGACTCACTACGTTGCCCACTCACAGAGTAATGCAAAAAAAAAAAAAAAAAAATTAAAAAAAAAAAAAAAAAAAAAAAAAAATATATTTATATATATATATATATATATATATATATAAATATATATATATATATATATATATATATATATATATATATAAATATATATATATATATATATATATATATATATATATATATATATATATATATATATATATATATATACAGTATATATGCAAGTAAATCACTGTAGGTGCGCGTGATCTAGGTATATGCTGATAACCACAAGGAAAGAAGAAAACACGAAGTTCGTGTTTTCTTCTTTCCTTGTGGTTATCAGCATATATATATATATATATATATATATATATATATATATATATATATATATATATATATATATATATATATATATATATATATATATATATTTTTGTAAGTAGAGGACGTACTTTCTAAATGTGTTTATCTAATTTTACTTTTGCGCATTGAGCACGTAATATATATATATATATATATATATATATATATATATATATATATATATATATATATATATATATATATATATATATATATATATGCAAGTAAATCACTGTAGGTGCGCGTGATCTAGGTATATGCTGATAACCACCAGGAAAGAAGAAAACACGAAGTTCCCAAGCGCTTTCGTGTAATTCACATCTTCAGGGGTGAGTACAGACTAGATAGAGTAATGTAGAACAAGATGAATATGTACAGAGGAGGGTGAGACCAGGTCCACAATGGTCAGGTAATGACCCTACTAATCTTTAAATGGCACACAACGGTTGGTGGTTGGGTCAGATGGGACAGTGACCCGCCCTCTCACCTGATCACAAATCTTCTTAATTACAAAGTTGTCCAGCTTGTACAAGCCGTTACTCAAATTCATGTTGACTGCTTCGGTATGTTTAATAAGACTAGATTCTATGATGTTCCTACTATCAATTGAATTACATGGTAATATTGAGGAGGCATTATCCCAGTCAATGCAATGCTTGTTATCCCTCAAATGAACAAACAGAGCATTGGATTCCTGGCCTGTCCTGACACTGTATTTGTGTTGTTTAATTCTAGTTACAAGATCTTTACCTGTCTGGCCTAAGTAAAACATATTACATTCCTTGCAAGGAACTTTATAAATGCAACCAATTGTGTTGTTGGGGGAGTTCTTGATTAACATTTGTTTAACAGTGCATGAGTTTTTTAAATGCCACATTGACGTTCCAAGATTTTAGCTGTGCCGGAATGTGTGAGAAATTTTTGTGAAATGGTAATATTAAGATATTCTTATGGTCATGGGTGGGCTTGGGATCAGTTCTATAAAAAGTTTTCTTAGTAATGTTTAAGCATTTGTCTATGAAAGATCTAGGGTATTTAAGGTTTGAGCCAATATTATATATATATTTGTATTCCTCATCGATGAATTCCGGACTGCAAATTCTCAAGGCACGTAAAAACATTGTTGTAAATACTGACTGTTTGACTTTATTATGGTGGGCAGAATAATAATGAATGTATGAACACACATTGGTTGGTTTTCTATAAATACTGAACTTGAAAGTGTTACCCATTCTGTGTATCAGACAGTCTAGGAATGGCAATTTACAGTCTTGCTCTAATTCCACAGTGAATTTGATCGAGGGGGCTAAGTTGTTAAGTTGTGGTAGGAAAACTTTTAGGTCCTCATTACATGGCCAGAGACATAATACATCATCAACATATCTAAACCAGACTGCTGAGGGTGGTAAAATATTACTTAATAGTTTCTTTTCAAAGAATTCCATATATAGGTTGCTTAATACAGGTGAGAGTGGATTACCCATTGCCATACCAAATTTTTGAGCATAATATTCCCCATTGAATTCGAATTTGCAATCCTTAATGCATAGTTTGATGAGTTCGATGAAGTCATCTTTCGAGACGGGCAGTGAAATGTAATCCAGGGAATCTATGAGGAACTCTAGTAAATCATCAACTGGGACCTTTGTAAAAAGTGACGTTACATCAAAGCTGACCAGTTTAAAATCATGATTAATGTGCAAGTTATTGAGTTTATCAACCAGATCCATATTATTCTTGATATTGGAGTTAGAAATGTTGCCAACTAGGGGGTTTAGTAAGGAAACTAACCATTTCGATAGTTTATAAGAGATTGACCCAACAGAGCTAATGATGGGTCTTGCTGGGTTATTGGGCTTGTGGGTCTTGATTAAACCGTACATGTAAGGCAGTGGAGGGGACGTTGAAGTAAGATGTTTAATGAGAGTAGCTTTGCCTCTCAATAGGGACTTAAGTTTTTTGTTGAACTGGGTGTTGACAGTGTTGAGAGGATTATTTATGAGTTTAGAATATGTTGTAGTGTCACATAAAAGGTCATTCATTTTTGAGATATAGTCATCTTTGTTTAAAATCACTACTGTGTTGGCTTTATCTGCTTTAGTGACATGTAGATCCTTATTTTTCTTAAGGGCTTGGAGTGCTTTGGTGAATCTTTCTGGACAGTTTGAAACACAAGGCTTGGACATGTGTAAAGGTGTTGTGTATGCATCTATGTCCAAGCCTTGTGTTTCAAACTGTCCAGAAAGATTCACCAAAGCACTCCAAGCCCTTAAGAAAAATAAGGATCTACATGTCACTAAAGCAGATAAAGCCAACACAGTAGTGATTTTAAACAAAGATGACTATATCTCAAAAATGAATGACCTTTTATGTGACACTACAACATATTCTAAACTCATAAATAATCCTCTCAACACTGTCAACACCCAGTTCAACAAAAAACTTAAGTCCCTATTGAGAGGCAAAGCTACTCTCATTAAACATCTTACTTCAACGTCCCCTCCACTGCCTTACATGTACGGTTTAATCAAGACCCACAAGCCCAATAACCCAGCAAGACCCATCATTAGCTCTGTTGGGTCAATCTCTTATAAACTATCGAAATGGTTAGTTTCCTTACTAAACCCCCTAGTTGGCAACATTTCTAACTCCAATATCAAGAATAATATGGATCTGGTTGATAAACTCAATAACTTGCACATTAATCATGATTTTAAACTGGTCAGCTTTGATGTAACGTCACTTTTTACAAAGGTCCCAGTTGATGATTTACTAGAGTTCCTCATAGATTCCCTGGATAACATTTCACTGCCCGTCTCGAAAGATGACTTCATCGAACTCATCAAACTATGCATTAAGGATTGCAAATTCGAATTCAATGGGGAATATTATGCTCAAAAATTTGGTATGGCAATGGGTAATCCACTCTCACCTGTATTAAGCAACCTATATATGGAATTCTTTGAAAAGAAACTATTAAGTAATATTTTACCACCCTCAGCAGTCTGGTTTAGATATGTTGATGATGTATTATGTCTCTGGCCATGTAATGAGGACCTAAAAGTTTTCCTACCACAACTTAACAACTTAGCCCCCTCGATCAAATTCACTGTGGAATTAGAGCAAGACTGTAAATTGCCATTCCTAGACTGTCTGATACACAGAATGGGTAACACTTTCAAGTTCAGTATTTATAGAAAACCAACCAATGTGTGTTCATACATTCATTATTATTCTGCCCACCATAATAAAGTCAAACAGTCAGTATTTACAACAATGTTTTTACGTGCCTTGAGAATTTGCAGTCCGGAATTCATCGATGAGGAATACAAATATATATATAATATTGGCTCAAACCTTAAATACCCTAGATCTTTCATAGACAAATGCTTAAACATTACTAAGAAAACTTTTTATAGAACTGATCCCAAGCCCACCCATGACCATAAGAATATCTTAATATTACCATTTCACAAAAATTTCTCACACATTCCGGCACAGCTAAAATCTTGGAACGTCAATGTGGCATTTAAAAACTCATGCACTGTTAAACAAATGTTAATCAAGAACTCCCCCAACAACACAATTGGTTGCATTTATAAAGTTCCTTGCAAGGAATGTAATATGTTTTACTTAGGCCAGACAGGTAAAGATCTTGTAACTAGAATTAAACAACACAAATACAGTGTCAGGACAGGCCAGGAATCCAATGCTCTGTTTGTTCATTTGAGGGATAACAAGCATTGCATTGACTGGGATAATGCCTCCTCAATATTACCATGTAATTCAATTGATAGTAGGAACATCATAGAATCTAGTCTTATTAAACATACCGAAGCATTCAACATGAATTTGAGTAACGGCTTGTACAAGCTGGACAACTTTGTAATTAAGAAGATTTGTGATCAGGTGAGAGGGCGGGTCACTGTCCCATCTGACCCAACCACCAACCGTTGTGTGCCATTTAAAGATTAGTAGGGTCATTACCTGACCATTGTGGACCTGGTCTCACCCTCCTCTGTACATATTCATCTTGTTCTACATTACTCTATCTAGTCTGTACTCACCCCTGAAGATGTGAATTACACGAAAGCGCTTGGGAACTTCGTGTTTTCTTCTTTCCTGGTGGTTATCAGCATATATATATATATATATATATATATATATATATATATATATATATATATATATATATATATATATATATATATATATATATATATATATATCTATATATATTTATTTATTTATTTATTTATATTGTACTACATGTGAAGACCTCTTGAAGTTCACTTGTGTTTGTGTAGTTTATGAAATAATGATTGTTTGTGATCTACCTGAGTGGAAAGTCCGTAGAGCTTCGCGCTGGCTATGACGTCAGGAGTCGATGCCGTCCTTCTCAGGGAGGTACGACGTCACGTCTTACGGCGATCTACCTGGGGGGCTGACCTGGATCTTGTGGCGGTCAGCTCGGGGCTGATCTGGGGCTGACCTCTAGGTTGGTGCGATCAGCCTGAGGGCTGACCTGGGGCTGTCCTCTGTTGCACACCGACGAGTCTTGATTGTTTAAGCAAGAGATTGTTTGATCGTCTGGAACCACTTTGACAACCTTCCTAAACTCCGGTGATGTAGTGTTAGCTGGTAGCAATCTCAGCCCACACTCGGGTAGGTTCGGCTGCTCTAAGCTCCGGTCGGGGTAACCTTCAGTAGGATGTGTCACTGAGGGTTTGACTGCTAAGTTAGCAATCTTTTATAATGTTTTTGTTACCACTGTGTCTCTATGTATACGTTCTGCAAGTGTTTATAGCCACTATCCACTTAATTTTCTTATAATTGCTTTTTTGTTGATGATTCACTTGAAGTGCCACTTATAATGTTCCTTCTCTACTAAGGGAAGTGTCTTAGTGCACTTATAGGAGAACATTTAAGTGAGGTGTTCACTGGGTAACAAGTGATATGAGCCTCCTCACTCTGACCAAGGGAGAGAGAGCGAAGCAACCTCAAGAAGGAAACGGTCCGATATCTTGTTGTTGCTGACATGCGCTGACCTCAGCCTGCCCTGCGCTGACCTCAGCCTGCCCTCGCTCTCTCCCCGAAGGAACTGCAACCTCAGCCATGCATAAAATCAACAGCTGAGGCACAGTTGAATAACTTGGTGAATAATTTGGTATTATAAATTTGGGTAAATATTTATATAATACAAATGGTGCTGTTACATATAAGCCATATTTACACCACACTCATAATAATGCCCAACATTATTCACATTTTCTGTAACGCTTGCTACTATATCTGTGTCGCCTTTGCCTGCCTTAATTACAAGGAAAATGAAAATTAATCAACCGCGCTAGGCATCAGAGTCGATGTAGCGCTGCTATAAGAAGGGAGAACGCTACCTACAGTGTATACCACCTGGGGCGAGAGAGGCCGTCTCCGTCTTGGATCTAAATCTCAGCGGAAGTCTTATTCGCCTTAAAAACTCTTGTGCAGTTGATAGGCACCCACTTGTATTTTAAGTAATGAAGCGTAACAGAGCCTAATTACAGTAAATTACAGACATATGTTTACTAAATATCCATGACATTGGCTGTATAGTCAATTATGACAGGAAAATTATAAGACATGCTTAATTCATAGAAATGTCAAATTACACAAAGATTATGCTCCGAGATATAATATGATTGTCATATATATAAGAAGCAACTGACAAATAGACATGACAGTCTACAGTGGTGTGTACAGTAGGTTAGCGAGTAGCCTGCCCTGGCTGGACTCAAAGCATATAAGTTGGCATATATGCAAAACTATTTAATATTCCTAATTCATTCAAACAGGCTAAGGGCAGCCTATACAAGCAGTGGCGTGTATAATTAGAAAGGAAGGTATACATTAATTACACTGTGGATTGGCTCGCATAATCATTTTTCTTAGTAAACAACTTTCAAATGATAGCACTATATTTGCTGAGATTTTGTAAGGAAGCAATTAAGCACTGATTCGTATTAGAATAACTTCAATGAAACTTGTTTGTATAGTCATTCAGAGAAAGCTTCCGAGAGCAACGTCTTAAGCGTCTATACTAAGCAGGGAAGGATTCCACTTACATCTAACCACGCTGTTCTTCCTGGTATGGCTAACCACTGCCAGGCGTGGATGTTGCTTTCGTACCTAAATACAGTTATTTATCACCAAACTATTTTTCATTGAATTTTACAATTCATGAAATTTACCCTCCATAGTATTAACTGGTCATAAAAACTTTACCAGTGTGCAATTTTTTGCTCTACATCCGGTATGGGTGATCGCCCGCCTGGCGATCAGCACCTGTCAAGGATTAGCAGTTCAGTCATAACTACAGTATGTGCTTTTGGTTTACCTTCCTGGCTATATTTTGTTCTCTGATAATTATACAATACATATTATATATATATTAAATACACACGTGCGTGTGTGTATATTTTCCCGAGAAGTCCGCTTTACCTGTAATGGCAATTTTGTAGTTACCCTAAGTGGGTTGACGTGCTGGAAATGAAGAGACTAATATGCTAATTTTTAAATGAACCTCTAAAAATACTTTTCGTTTTTTTTATGCTTACTTCTCACCCCCCCCCCCCCTCCCCACATACACACAAAGTGTGATTCAAACTCTGCCAACCTTCCAGTTATCCATCATGTGCGATCATTACAAAGTGGTAGAAAAATCAAGCCTTATCATTTCCTCCAGACACTAAAACAGTTGCTAATTTTTCGGTCAATTTACAAATTCATTGACTAACATGCTATTTACGTGACCGTTCCACCAAGCTTCAAATAATCATTTAGTTTGATCATTATCACGTGCAATGCATAATTTACTCAGGTGTACGGTAATCATATCTCATGCATTACCTCAATATTACTTTTTATAGCATTAATATTTATTTCACATTTAATACATTGTCCATCCTTAGACGGGTCAAAATATGAAAAAAAGGGTTATCCCCCAAAATTGATAGATTGTTTGTGTTTTTGTTTTTTTGTACTCTCAGGTATATTGCATAACATATTAAAAGTTGGTCAAAATTTAGCACCAGAAAGTGTAAATATATGACATAAAAAGAAGATGGCTGGAACTTAAACGTTTTTTTTTTTTTTTTTTACGGAATTAGCCCACCCGGGCACAGGTCGAACGACCCACAACGGGTCCTACGGGGCGAAGAAATAAGAACAGAAAAAAAATAAAAATAGATGCCGGAAACCAGCTTTTTAAAGTGAGACAGATTGTATAAGTATGGAAACACAGAAGAAGGCAGAGCATTCCACAGTTTGGCTGTGTGAGGAAAGAAGGATGCACTATAACGGGTTATCCTAGTGTGAACGAAATCCACAGAGAAACGGTGGGTACCGAGGGCAAGACGTGTGTTACGAACCCACGGCCTTATCGGCGGTACACAGTATGCCAAATCCACCGAACATTGTCATTAAAGTACCTGTAAAAGAGAGAAAGTGAAGCAACATTGAGGCGAAGAGAAAGGGAAGAAAGATTGTCAACTAAAGGAGGAGAGTTAATAAGATGAAATGCCTTTAATTCCACCTTGTCTAACAGTTGGACAGAAGAAGAGACATCCCAGATATGAGAGCAGTACTCCAAGTTAGGATGAATGAATCCCTTATATAATTCAAGCAACTGCTCAGGAGTGAAGTAGCTACGGCATCTGTACAGCATTTCCAACTTTCGGGAGGCAGCTTTAGCTATGTTAAAAGATGTGTGATTTTCATGACATATCGGAGGAAATGGTGAGGCTCAGCATATCTATTTCAAAATTTGGCAAAATGATAGCATCCTGAAATGTAATTGGTGGAGATTATCTATTTTAGAAGGTGTAATTGGTAAATACTGAGTTTTATTACTAATGAATTTAACCAAGTTTCTACCTCCCCATTCAGAGATACTGCACAGATCCGCATTGATAGAAGTAATGATATCAGTTCTAGAAACAGATCTTGTTTGAGAGTTAGGAGGAAGGGGAAAATGTGAAGCGTAAAATCATCAGCGTAAGAATGGATAAAATTAGTTGTAGTGTGAAGTAAATCATTGATAAAAATAAGGAAGAGAGTAGGTGAAAGAATAGAACCCTGTAGGACACCACTATTGGTAGAGAAAGAGCAAGGTATCGATCCCTCGACAACAACTGCCATGGGTCGGTTCTCAAGGAAACTAGAGATTAGAAAACAAAGTGGGGGAGAGAAACCATAAGCGGGAAATTTAGGAAGCAAAGACTTGTGCCATACCCTGTCAAATGCTTTGGAGATGTCGAGGGCCACGACGAAAGTTTTCTCATAATCCCTAAGAGAGGATGACCAAAGATGGGTGCAATAGGAGAGCAGATCACCAGTAGATCTCGCCTTACGAAAGCCATACTGGTGATCCGTCAAAAGAGAATGGCGTTCAAGGTGACAGAGAAAATGGGAGTTCAAGATAGTTTCGAAAATCTTAGAGAGGGTTGAAGTTAGGGCAATGGGGCGATAGTTAGGGTGATTAAAATGGTCACCCTTCTTCGAGATGGGTTGAACCAAGGCATGCTTCCAAGAAAAAGGAAAAGTTTGGGTTTTGAGGCAGACGCGAAAGAGGCGAGCAAGCAGAGGGGCCAGGGCTTCAGCACACTCCCTCAGAACACGAGGGAGAATTCCGTCCGGTCAATGAACCTTACTCACATCCAACCTAGATAAACACACCTGCAACCCTGAGAGTGGAAATTATAGAAAAGTACACAGGTTCAGTAGGAGGAGCAGTGGTACGAGAGATAGAGTAGGAATTGTCTAAGGTGGAATTAGAGGAGAATAAGGTGCCAAAGAGATTGGCTTTGTCAGGGGGAGAGTTGGCTATAGTTTGAATTGAATTGAATTGAATTGAAACAGTTTATTTAGCCAGAAAAACACAGATGGAGAGTGGATAATAATAACAATATTGACATGGCTGAGCCAGATGAGAACCTGTGCTCTCTTTTAGGCACCTGATATATACTATACACTTATCTCAAGGAAGTATTATGTAACATCTAGTATCATCTGGAATAGTACAATAGCATTGTGGTAATAAGAACATCTCATAATGTTACCACGGTTATCACTACAATATTTATTAATTTTATTTATTTATTATTATTATTATTTTTATATATACATAAATTACAGTGGAATTAAAAAATATAAGTAGAATGGAAGAGCAGTACAACATAGGTTGTACAGTAATAAGGTTGAACAAGAGGACAGAGCTGTCAAGATTATGTCTAGTTGGCAATAATGTTTATTGCAATGGTAATTACTTGTCTATTTACATGATAATTTCCGATAAAACGGTTTTGATGGTACAATAAAAGCAGGTACTGAAAATATAGTAGGTGTTACAAGAAATATCAATACTTAGACAATACATATTTTTTAAGAGGTGATTTAAAGGATGGGAGCGTATTCTTTGCACGGATGGGTGGGGGTAAGTTGTTCCACACCGTCACACCGTGATATTTTATGGAGGTCTGGGACTGAGAGGAGCCCATTGGGGGTTGGTCTTAGTAGCTATGGGTACCTTACGTTGTATCTGATTATTCCTGAACTGGAAATAATTATTGTCAAGCAAGTGATTGATAGTTTTGTAAACAAAGAGGGCACACCAGTAGGTGTTAATATCTTCGAATTTTAAAATTTTCATTATAGCAAATTTTTCGTTTGTGTCATCTGTTTTATTCAAGTAGGTCATTGTCCGTACAACTCACTTTTGTGCAGTAACCAGAGATTGTGTTTTTGAAGAGCCAGAGGCCCCCCCAGAGTGAGTGACAGTGTATCAGGTGTTGGTAAACAAGATCATGATAGATTTCTTTCGTTGTTGTGAGAGTGAGTGACTGTCGAGTGTTTATTGACTTTACTGTGAATGGCTTGTATGTAGTTTCTCCAGTTTAGTTTCTCATCAACAATAATTCCGAGGAATTAAGTGTTTTGTTCGCGTTTGAGGACTGTATTACCAAGGTACAGGGGGTCCAATTCTGGGGGTAAGTTTCTCCTTCTGTGAAAAATCGTGTAGTGGGTTTTCTCAAGGTTTAAGGTCAGTTTATTACCCAGGTCCTGACTTTAGTTAATTCAGTGTTCATAGTTCTCATCAACGAATGGAGGTTTGAGCTGCTGGCATAGAGATTATTATCGTCTGCAAATAAGTTGTATTTTATGAGTGAGCTGGCGTGGACTATGTCGTTTATGTACAACAAAAACAGTACTGGACCGAGAGTGGAACCTTCGGGGACTCCATCCAAGATTGACGACGAGTCAGACTGATGATTATTATAGCAGACATACTGCATCCTGTTGGACAGATATGAGGTAAACTAACTGTGGGGCAGGCCCCTAACGCCGTAATGTTCAAGCTTTGAAAGGAGGATGGTATGGTCGACTGGATCGAAGGCTTTAGAGAGGTACAAGAATATACCTACTGTGAACTGACTGTCATCAAAGGAATTTAAGATGTCATTAGTAAAGGATAGCAGAGCATTCTCAGTCGACCTTCGAGCTCTAAATCCAAACTGGGAAACTGTAAAGATGTTATTGGCATTGTAGAAGGAATTTGGTCTAATACATGCAAGCTTTTCCAGTATCTTACTCAAGGCTGGGAGGACTGATATGGGGCGGTAATTCTCGAAGAGACCTTTGTCCCCAGATGTTTTATATGCTGGGTGAACTTTACCAATTTTCAGTTTATCAGGAAAGATACCACTAGTGAAGGAGGAGTTACAAATGAGTAGGAGAACAGGTAGTTATAAGTGGTCTTCTTTCTAAATGATGCTCATTGGTGTATTTTCTTCGCCTGCTGCTCTATCTTTGGACATTATTATTATGGTCAGTAATTCATCTGCTCTGACAGGGGATAAGAATAGCTCATTTTGCTGTCTGTTTTGCAGGTAGGCCCTAAATTCCTCATGGTGATCAGGGATGCTCTCTACAAGATTTTTGCCAACATTAATAAAATATTCATTGAAGTGGTTGGCAATGGGGGAGGGTTCCGTTACAACTGAATCATTTATCATAAAAGCTGAGTGGGGGGCCGAAGGCTGAGTGTTTCTGTTTTGAATAGAATGTATGACATTCCAGGTTTTCTTACTGTCGCCTGATGCTGACTGGAGCTTATTTGTATAATAGCTACGTCTGACATTTCTAACTACTTGAGTTACTCTATTTCTGATACTTCGGTAAGCATCACCTAAAGTTTGGATCTTTTTGCACACTTCTTTTAGAGTTTGTGTTTTTCTTTTATCATTATCTTAATTTCGCTTGTGATATAGGGTTTGGAAATGGAGACAGTTTTCACTGTCTTAGTCTTGAGCTGGAAGCAGTTTTCAAAGCAAGCATTGAAGATGCAAGAGAAGTTGGATTGAGACTCTACTAGACCTTTCAGGTCGAGTAGCTGTTTTATACATGGCAAAAACTGGGAAGTGATCTGAGATATTGTTATAAATAATTCCACTTGCAAGATTGTTGGGAGTGTTGTTAGTCCAGATATGATCTACCACAGTGGTAGAGCTGGCAGTTACTCTAGTGGGATTGGTTATAGTGTTGAGGAAAAGTTTAGAATGACAGGTAGCAAGAAGGTCTTATACTGAGGCGTCGATTTTTTATTTTAATTGATCTAGGTTGAAATCTCCTGTAATGCAGCAATGTTTCCTCTCTGAACTTATGATAGTGATAAGCTCCGAAAATGTATCAAGAAAATTCCTTACATTAGTGTGGAGTCTTCTGTAGATTACTCCTACTAGGATATTTGGTGTGTAGTTACGTAATTAAATGAAAACGCTCTGTGTACTCCTCCTGAACCTTTAAATCATCTCTTACAGAAGTGTTATACTTGATATCAACATTTAGGGCGACACCACCACTGTGTAGTGACATTTTGACACAGTGTCTATTATAATTAGGAATGTTATACAAATGGTCAATATCGTTAGTGAGTTTGGTCTCACAAAACCCAAATACATTAAATTTGTGGGCAATAGAAGATAAACACTGATCTAAAAAGGTATCTAGATGAAGGGGAATTTTCTTGATGTTATGACTAATCAAGGAGAAGGATTGAGGTAGTAGGAGACTAGAACTAAACTCGGGAGAGTCAGGAAAGTAATAGTTACAATTTGGGTTGGTGTAACCCAGTGAGTTTTGTAGAAAGGCATCAGGATTGATATGAGGGAGTATTGTGTCGACACCATGGGTAAATGGGGTGTAACACATACGATCAAGCACATCTAAGGGAATGACACTAGCATCATCATTGTGGGAACATTGATACTGATTAAGGAACAGTAAAAACTCAGGGTCACTGAAGAGAGGAGGAAAAGAAGGAGTGCAGAAGTTATTACAGATGTTTTTGGTTAAGGACCAGAAGGATTTACTGGAGGAAGAATTAGTCAGGACAGCCGTCTTTCTTTTTATAAAATTCCGTTTGGCCCTACGAAGAATAGCCTTACAACGATTCCTAGAAGTAATGAAAGAGGTGTGGGTAATAGGAGATAGTTTCATAGCTTGATATGCCCTATCTCTCACCCTGCATGCAAGAGAGCATGATAATTTCAACTAATATGGGCTTCATTTCAGAGGATTTAACCATGGTAAATATGAAATTTTATCTCTATATTTTAAATAGGAGGATACCAAAATAATTCCAATATCTTGGATTTAATATCAAAAGTTACATCATCAGGACATCATAGGTGACGTCATGATGTAGTTGTCATATTTCATGATGTAGATGGTTTCTCTTTTGGATTATGCCAATTTATTGCCAAATATAATAAATTGTTACTGATGCATTTTCCTCTATATTTCAGGTCTTGAAAATGAGTGCAAGTCAAGAAACCTGCCCCTGTGCCAAAGGGAAACTGACAGTGAAGACAGAGTTGTGATCGGCAATAAAGAAGCAGATGGAATCAACAACGCAAGCTTAGAAAGAGGTGTTGACATCAATGTTGTGGCTGGAAATATAGTGCATAGATCTTGTCGCATGAATCATATTAACAAAAAAGACATAGAGAAGTGTAAGAAAGCTAAATCAGATTCTACTCCATCTGTTAAAAGAAGTGCACGTTTTTTCTGCTGGACCTTATGATAGTAAAAACGACTGCAGGGAAAAAAATTTGAAACTGGACTAAAAACACAGAAGTGCTGCTATTGTTAACTATAGCTGTGTAAAACTGATATCTTTGTAGATGAAATATTGGTTATCTGCAAGGCACGATCAGTTGAATGGGCCTTCACTCTCCAAGGACGCATTGAATATGTTGGGGGCGATCTTCATGCAGGAGACTGTCTTTATCACCATTCATGTGACATTCATTGTCGCTGTTTTCGGGAATTTCCTATGCAGCATAGAGTAAGTCCTAGTGACAATAAAAAAAAAGTAGAGAGACCTACAGACAGTGATCAAGAGCAGCATTTATGAAAATGTGTCTAAGTATCTGATTGATAGCGAGTCTTCCACCTATGGAAAACAGTACCTGAAATGTAATCTTTTAAAACACTATGGTGACTCAATATTTGCTGCTGAAGGTGAAGGGCTGCTAGATATTGTAACTTTTCGAGAAAAGACTGGTCAAATCCTTCGGAGTTACTTCAATATGTCCAACAAGGATGATGAGGAAGCCCAGGAAAGAGCCATAATTGAAGCCGATACCAGACTGATTAAAATCGATATCAAAACTTTAGTTAAACCTGTGTGTGATGAGTATCCAAAAAGCTTCAGATCTTACACTAGACTCCGCCCTGCAATTCATTCCTGAGAGCATACGCTTCATGCTTCAGCATCTCCTTGTTGTAATGGATACCAGCAAAAAATGGCAAGTATTGGACAATCTATCATACAGGCAGTGCGTCCAAGGACTGTCCTCTCACCACTGCAACTTAGCTTAGCCGTTCAAATGCACCACCTGTTCCGGTCACGGTTTTGTATAATCTTTCCACCAAGGGGTTTTCCTCCTCCTCCTACTCTGAGGTGTAGCGGTTTGAAGAAAATGCTGCGTCCTCAGTTGCTCCTGACATGTTGGGTGGGGAGATTGACATACTTGACATGGCACTATTATTTTCAGGGGACAATATCGATCACAATATAATGACTCTGGATGGAAAGGGCACTTTCCATGGCATGGGGATGATAGTTGCCATCACCTCCCGACAAGAAATATATTCCTCGCGTCTTTCCGAGAAGAAAAATACCAGACCTAAAAGTTATCGATGAGACGAAAATCGACATAATTGATTATCGTTTTGTCAAACTTACCCTTCGCAGTGTTCAATTTCAGCCTCTACCAGTTCCCCCTGCCATTGATCGCCAAGGTAACATGCTGTGGGAGTTGTCCTTTCGCTTCGCACAAACAGCACCAAACTGGCAAGGGATGCACATACTGCACAAAGATTTTCATTATCCTGGACAATCATCGATAGTTTTTTGCCAATGATTGATATGTATTATGGGGACAAAACGTGCATCTTCTCTACCCTAGAATTTCTTTGCCAGTTTGTTTCGAAGTATCACGTTCCCCCAATCGTCACGTCTGACCAGCCACTATTCTGGAAAGCTTCCGATATAGTGAACGAGGTACCAGACAACAGTCCACTCCGAGAAGTCATCTTATTACTTTGGTCTTTCCACACCTTTATAAATTTGTTGGGAGCCATTGGACCACTGATGGACGGGAGCGGACTAAAAGAGATCCTGGAGACAATACACGGGGAAAACACAGTGGCATTCATGATAAGTGGAAAGTCAGTAAAGTGTGCATTTCGGGGGCATCTTTTGGTTGATCAATGCCATTACACAACATATTGTTGCTCAAGTACTCGCAGAAAACCCTGACTTCTCCGACAACTTGACAGAACTGGAGAGAAATGTATGATCTGAAGCTGATTGGTGAGATGGACTTGGACTTTCTGGTCAAATCTGAGTGTATAGAAAAAATTGGTCGTACTCTCGCTGTGGAAAGGGATGAACTATCAAATCATTCAAAAACTAGCAAACTGTGGGTGAATTATCAAAGGATGGTTTCAGTTGCTCGAGAGCTTGTGGCAGCTGATCGAACCGGATCATGGAGGGTGCATCTCCATGCTGCAGCTCAATGCTTACCAATATATGCGGCTGCAGGTTACTCGAACTATCTGGAGTCTGGATATCTGTACCTATAGAAAATGAATGTGTTGGAAACTGAAAATCCAGCAGTGCACCAAAAATTCGAGAACGGGTTACATGTCATTATACACAGTAACCAGTGCTGGGCTGGACTTGGGCCTGATTTAGGGATTGAACGGGCTCTCATGCGGTCCCTGAAGACCACTGGCGGGCTAACCACAGGAAGTGGAATGTCAGAACATCAGCGAGCAGTTTGGACCTTGTCTAGCCCAGTGTCGTCCACTTACAATGTGGCTATGCAGGATTTCAGTCTGTTGGCTTTTACAACTAGTGAACAGTACAAAGAGGCCACTGCTTCGAGGCTGTAGAGAGAGCTTTGTGACCTGGAGAAACTCCTTTCAAAATTCGAAAACATCTCCCCGTTTTCCAAAGATGAGATATTGAGGAATGTAATCACTGGAGTCACTGCAAATGATAATGCGAATCTACATGATTTATTTGCAGTAGGGGAAGAAACGGTGAAACGAATGGAAGGACAATTTGTGTTTTCATACTTGCACAAGAGAAATACCAAGGTCGAAACTTTAGCATCAGCGATCTTCACCTAGATCAGGTAATAGACAACGAACTTTGCCCCTACCCTCCTGTCATTATTTGAAGCAAAGTATCTAATGTGCAAGGCTGATAAGTCACCATTGGCAGAAGCAATACGGAACTATGCTAGTTCCTTGTCAGATGATGCTGTGGTTCAGTCGATTCTGAAGACTGATCACTGCGTCATAGATGGTGGGTCATTTCTGTATCGCTTAAAATGGACGGAAGGACACATAAAACATACTGTGCAATTGCAGAGGACTACGCATTGTTTACGCAAAATCGCTATGGCCATGCAACAGTTGTATTTGATGGCTACGGGGGAGGACCAAGCGTCAAGGACAATACCCATCAGCGACGAAGTCAAAACAAGGTTTCTAACACAGTCAACATATCCGATGCAACAAAGTTTGTCGGGCGAAAGGAGGACTTCCTCTCGAATAATACCAAAAAAGCAGGCCATGATCCGTCTAATCTCAGATTGGTTACGGCAAAAAGGCTGCCATGTCATACAAACTGAGGGAGATGCAGACGTGGAAATAGTAAAAGCGGCAGTCTCAATGTCTTCCTACAAATCCACAACTCTCATTGGAGAAGACATTGACTTGTTGATTCTTCTTCTATAGCACGTGACAGATAAGGATTACAATGATCTTTACTACCGCTAAGACAAGCCTAAACCGTATGTGTACAATTTAAAAATTCTAAAGCGACTATTAGGGGATGATGTCTGTGCTTTACTAGCAATT
Organism: Homarus gammarus; assembly: GCA_958450375.1. Classification (NCBI taxonomy): domain Eukaryota; kingdom Metazoa; phylum Arthropoda; class Malacostraca; order Decapoda; family Nephropidae; genus Homarus; species Homarus gammarus. Next base: position 132,074 of record CAUDMG010002354.1, on the reverse strand, counting down.
GTTAAAGGAGATTTTCAGACTTTCATGCCTTATATATTAATTGGCTCCAATGATTATGTGAAACAAAAATAACAATTTAGTTACACTGAAAAGTTACCAAAAGTTTGATGAAGAAGGGCATGTAGTCGTGGTGTGACATCACGACTCCATACGTCATGAGACGATTCTCTCACGTTCCACTATTACTTTTACACAAAGGTGATAACATCTGCAAGCAGTATAAATTCGTATGGTGGTTAGATACTGTGGGATTTAGCCGATATGTTAGATATAAATTGACAAATAGCCATTTTTTAACAGTGGCAGACATTTTTTTACGTCATATTTGGACACTTTCCGGTGCTCCAATTTTGGCCAACTTTTGATATATTCTTAAACATACCTGATAATATAAAAATCAGCCATAAAGCAATTTCTATCAATTTTTGGGGGGTTGGTGCTTTATTGACCCGTCTACCTCCCGCCTTCTTAATGACTGCCTGGAGTCTCTCGTGGTTGTTGACGGAACATTACCCATTGCCTTCTCGAATGGGCCATCAGCTGTTGAGATGTCCTCTCTGTCTCAAACTCCCACGTATTGACCATTGTACCCCATAGGTTTCTACAGGATTACAGTAGCATCCCTTGCTTGGCTACTCCATCAGAGGCAAATTCTCTTGCTGCTGAAACCAGTCCGTAACTACTGTGGCTGTATGGATGGGGCAGAGATCGTGCATGAAAATGACTGTAACTGATGGGAATGGGAAATTTCGTTCTTGCAAGGAAGGAAGGAATAAATTTTGTAGAATGTCTATTTATTTCTGGGCTGTGAACCTTACCTCAATTTTGTGTCACAAATTTACTGACGAGAGAAAGCGAGTCTTGCAGCACGATGTTGATCGGCGAGACACTCCCTGTGATATTTAGTATTTGGTAAAAGATTAGATATGTTCTGGTTGTAAATGAAAATAGGTTTTACGATGCTCATATCTAATAGCTTATATATTTATTCCTTTGTAGTTATTATAGCACTCAAAATATCTCTTGTCTGTGTTTGCCTTATGATTTGAAACTGATACAAGCGTAGAAAAGCTGCCATTCAGCAGGTTCGCTATCACAGATGTGCATAAGTTATTCAATACTCATGCTGCACTGAGACTCCTTTTCTGATTGTAATGTAAAAATTATAATATGCAAATCTACATTGCGCAAAAATATATATAGATGGTTAACCGAATATTCATTACAAAGCCTTACCTATGATGCATTCCCGCCTCATGCAGCCGTCTCTACACAGTTTGTCTCTCACAGCAATAACATTTGTGAAGGGATTTTATTCCACTGCCTGCCGAATGTGCTCGTCTTCCTGGGGAGTAATGACTCTGGAATGGGGTCTCCTGGGTGAAGGGTAGGGTAAACCGTTTATAGTGGCACAAATTTCATATTATAATTTAAAAACAAAAAATCAATCAACTTTAGGAGTATGTAAAAATAATGCATAAAATATTTCTGCATTCATACATACCCAGATCTTTCAAGTTTCCAGACCCCTCCTATCTCTGTAACCACTTGGAAACAGTCCTAGGCGAGACACCATTGTCTCACAGGGAGATGATCTCACCCCTTTGCCTTTCTATGTGGACAACAGGAGATAAGTGAACCTTTATGGCTGGAAGCCAAACAACACCTCTGTTTATCCGTGATTGGTTGTTTGGAAAACCTAGTTCTCACTCTAATTGATTGAGGGGCTAAGAAAAAGAGAAACTATTACATTGACCAACAACAGTTGTGTAATAGCCCCTGTCTTATAGGCAGAAGCATTATATAAATGGGTTAATTACATTTGATTTATATACTCTGTCATCCCGTGTAACTTTCCACTGGCTATGAGGTAGCATGTTCAGAGCATGTGATAAGGTGTGCCCAAGGGAAGTCATTTTCATGCACGATCGATGCCCCATCCATACAGCCACAGTAGTTACGGACTGGTTTCAGCAGCAAGAGAATTTGCCTCTGATGGAGTAGCCAAGCAAGGGATGCTACTGTAATCCTGTAGAAACCTATGGGGTACAATGGTCGATAAGTGGGAGTTTGAGACAGAGAGGACATCTCAACAGCTGATGGCCCATTCGAGAAGGCAATGGGTAATGTTCCGTCAACAACCACGAGAGACTCCAGGCAGTCATTAAGAAGGCTGGAGGTAGACGGGTCAATAAAGCACCAACCCCCCAAAAATTGATAGAAATTGCTTTATGGCTGATTTTTAAACTCTCAGGTATGTTTAAGAATATATCAAAAGTTGGCCAAAATTGGAGCATCGGAAAGTGTCCAAATATGACGTAAAAAAATGTCTGCCACTGTTAAAAAATGGCTATTTGTCAATTTATATCTAACATATCGGCTAAATCCCACAGTATCTAACCACCATACGAATTTATACTGCTTGCAGATGTTATCATCTTTGTGTAAAAGTAATAGTGGAACGTGAGAGAATCGTCTCATGACGTATGGAGTCGTGATGTCACACCACGACTACATGCCCTTCTTCATCAAACTTTTGGTAACTTTTCAGTGTAACTAAATTGTTATTTTTGTTTCACATAATCATTGGAGCCAATTAATATATAAGGCATGAAAGTCTGAAAATCTCCTTTAACAATTGCTAGTAAAGCACAGACATCATCCCCTAATAGTCGCTTTAGAATTTTTAAATTGTACACATACGGTTTAGGCTTGTCTTAGCGGTAGTAAAGATCATTGTAATCCTTATCTGTCACGTGCTATAGAAGAAGAATCAACAAGTCAATGTCTTCTCCAATGAGAGTTGTGGATTTGTAGGAAGACATTGAGACTGCCGCTTTTACTATTTCCACGTCTGCATCTCCCTCAGTTTGTATGACATGGCAGCCTTTTTGCCGTAACCAATCTGAGATTAGACGGATCATGGCCTGCTTTTTTGGTATTATTCGAGAGGAAGTCCTCCTTTCGCCCGACAAACTTTGTTGCATCGGATATGTTGACTGTGTTAGAAACCTTGTTTTGACTTCGTCGCTGATGGGTATTGTCCTTGACGCTTGGTCCTCCCCCGTAACCATCAAATACAACTGTTGCATGGCCATAGCGATTTTGCGTAAACAATGCGTAGTCCTCTGCAATTGCACAGTATGTTTTATGTGTCCTTCCGTCCATTTTAAGCGATGCAGAAATGACCCACCATCTATGACGCAGTGATCAGTCTTCAGAATCGACTGAACCACAGCATCATCTGACAAGGAACTAGCATAGTTCCGTATTGCTTCTGCCAATGGTGACTTATCAGCCTTGCACATTAGATACTTTGCTTCAAATAATGACAGGAGGGTAGGGGCAAAGTTCGTTGTCTATTACCTGATCTAGGTGAAGATCGCTGATGCTAAAGTTTCGACCTTGGTATTTCTCTTGTGCAAGTATGAAAACACAAATTGTCCTTCCATTCGTTTCACCGTTTCTTCCCCTACTGCAAATAAATCATGTAGATTCGCATTATCATTTGCAGTGACTCCAGTGATTACATTCCTCAATATCTCATCTTTGGAAAACGGGGAGATGTTTTCGAATTTTGAAAGGAGTTTCTCCAGGTCACAAAGCTCTCTCTACAGCCTCGAAGCAGTGGCCTCTTTGTACTGTTCACTAGTTGTAAAAGCCAACAGACTGAAATCCTGCATAGCCACATTGTAAGTGGACGACACTGGGCTAGACAAGGTCCAAACTGCTCGCTGATGTTCTGACATTCCACTTCCTGTGGTTAGCCCGCCAGTGGTCTTCAGGGACCGCATGAGAGCCCGTTCAATCCCTAAATCAGGCCCAAGTCCAGCCCAGCACTGGTTACTGTGTATAATGACATGTAACCCGTTCTCGAATTTTTGGTGCACTGCTGGATTTTCAGTTTCCAACACATTCATTTTCTATAGGTACAGATATCCAGACTCCAGATAGTTCGAGTAACCTGCAGCCGCATATATTGGTAAGCATTGAGCTTCAGCATGGAGATGCACCCTCCATGATCCGGTTCGATCAGCTGCCACAAGCTCTCGAGCAACTGAAACCATCCTTTGATAATTCACCCACAGTTTGCTAGTTTTTGAATGATTTGATAGTTCATCCCTTTCCACAGCGAGAGTACGACCAATTTTTTCTATACACTCAGATTTGACCAGAAAGTCCAAGTCCATCTCACCAATCAGCTTCAGATCATACATTTCTCTCCAGTTCTGTCAAGTTGTCGGAGAAGTCAGGGTTTTCTGCGAGTACTTGAGCAACAATATGTTGTGTAATGGCATTGATCAACCAAAAGATGCCCCCGAAATGCACACTTTACTGACTTTCCACTTATCATGAATGCCACTGTGTTTTCCCCGTGTATTGTCTCCAGGATCTCTTTTAGTCCGCTCCCGTCCATCAGTGGTCCAATGGCTCCCAACAAATTTATAAAGGTGTGGAAAGACCCAAGTAATAAGATGACTTCTCGGAGTGGACTGTTGTCTGGTACCTCGTTCACTATATCGGAAGCTTTCCAGAATAGTGGCTGGTCAGACGTGACGATTGGGGGAACGTGATACTTCGAAACAAACTGGCAAAGAAATTCTAGGGTAGAGAAGATGCACGTTTTGTCCCCATAATACATATCAATCATTGGCAAAAAGCTATCGATGATTGTCCAGGATAATGAAAATCTTTGTGCAGTATGTGCATCCCTTGCCAGTTTGGTGCTGTTTGTGCGAAGCGAAAGGACAACTCCCACAGCATGTTACCTTGGCGATCAATGGCAGGGGGAACTGGTAGAAGCTGAAATTGAACACTGCGAAGGGTATGTTTGACAAAACGATAATCAATTATGTCGATTTTCGTCTCATCGATAACTTTTAGGTCTGGTATTTTTCTTCTCGGAAAGACGCGAGGAATATATTTCTTGTCAGGAGGTGATGGCAACTATCATCCCCATGCCATGGAAAGTGCCCTTTCCATCCAGAGTCATTATGTTGTGATCGATATTGTCCCCTGAAAATAATAGTGCCATGTCAAGTATGTCAATCTCCCCACCCAACATGTCAGGAGCAACTGAGGACGCAGCATTTTCTTCAAACCGCTACACCTCAGAGTAGGAGGAGGAGGAAAACCCCTTGGTGGAAAGATTATAAAAAACCGTGACCGGAACAGGTGGTGCATTTGAACGGCTAAGCTAAGTTGCAGTGGTGAGAGGACAGTCCTTGGACGCACTGCCTGTATGATAGATTGTCCAATACTTGCCATTTTTTGCTGGTATCCATTACAACAAGGAGATGCTGAAGCATGAAGCGTATGCTCTCAGGAATGAATTGCAGGGCGGAGTCTAGTGTAAGATCTGAAGCTTTTTGGATACTCATCACACACAGGTTTAACTAAAGTTTTGATATCGATTTTAATCAGTCTGGTATCGGCTTCAATTATGGCTCTTTCCTGGGCTTCCTCATCATCCTTGTTGGACATATTGAAGTAACTCCGAAGGATTTGACCAGTCTTTTCTCGAAAAGTTACAATATCTAGCAGCCCTTCACCTTCAGCAGCAAATATTGAGTCACCATAGTGTTTTAAAAGATTACATTTCAGGTACTGTTTTCCATAGGTGGAAGACTCGCTATCAATCAGATACTTAGACACATTTTCATAAATGCTGCTCTTGATCACTGTCTGTAGGTCTCTCTACTTTTTTTTTATTGTCACTAGGACTTACTCTATGCTGCATAGGAAATTCCCGTAAACAGCGACAATGAATGTCACATGAATGGTGATAAAGACAGTCTCCTGCATGAAGATCGCCCCCAACATATTCAATGCGTCCTTGGAGAGTGAAGGCCCATTCAACTGATCGTGCCTTGCAGATAACCAATATTTTATCTACAAAGATATCAGTTTTACACAGCTATAGTTAACAATAGCAGCACTTCTGTGTTTTTAGTCCAGTTTCAAATTTTTTTCCCTGCAGTCATTTTTATTATCATAAGGTCCAGCAGAAAAAACGTGCACTTCTTTTAACAGATGGAGTAGAATCTGATTTAGCTTTCTTACACTTCTCTATGTCTTTTTTGTTAATATGATTCATGCGACAAGATCTATGCACTATATTTCCAGCCACAACATTGATGTCAACACCTCTTTCTAAGCTTGCGTTGTTGATTCCATCTGCTTCTTTATTGCCGATCACAACTCTGTCTTCACTGTCAGTTTCCCTTTGGCACAGGGGCAGGTTTCTTGACTTGCACTCATTTTCAAGACCTGAAATATAGAGGAAAATGCATCAGTAACAATTTATTACATTTGGCAATAAATTGGCATAATCCAAAAGAGAAACCATCTACATCATGAAATATGACAACTACATCATGACGTCACCTATGATGTCCTGATGATGTAACTTTTGATATTAAATCCAAGATATTGGAATTATTTTGGTATCCTCCTATTTAAAATATAGAGATAAAATTTCATATTTACCATGGTTAAATCCTCTGAAATGAAGCCCATATTAGTTGAAATTATCATGCTCTCTTGCATGCAGGGTGAGAGATAGGGCATATCAAGCTATGAAACTATCTCCTATTACCCACACCTCTTTCATTACTTCTAGGAATCGTTGTAAGGCTATTCTTCGTAGGGCCAAACGGAATTTTATAAAAAGAAAGACGGCTGTCCTGACTAATTCTTCCTCCAGTAAATCCTTCTGGTCCTTAACCAAAAACATCTGTAATAACTTCTGCACTCCTTCTTTTCCTCCTCTCTTCAGTGACCCTGAGTTTTTACTGTTCCTTAATCAGTATCAATGTTCCCACAATGATGATGCTAGTGTCATTCCCTTAGATGTGCTTGATCGTATGTGTTACACCCCATTTACCCATGGTGTCGACACAATACTCCCTCATATCAATCCTGATGCCTTTCTACAAAACTCACTGGGTTACACCAACCCAAATTGTAACTATTACTTTCCTGACTCTCCCGAGTTTAGTTCTAGTCCCCTACTACCTCAATCCTTCTCCTTGATTAGTCATAGCATCAAGAAAATTCCCCTTCATCTAGATACCTTTTTAGATCAGTGTTTATCTTCTATTGCCCACAAATTTAATGTATTTGGGTTTTGTGAGACCAAACTCACTAACGATATTGACCATTTGTATAACATTCCTAATTATAATAGACACTGTGTCAAAATGTCACTACACAGTGGTGGTGTCGCCCTAAATGTTGATATCAAGTATAACACTTCTGTAAGACATGATTTAAAGGTTCAGGAGGAGTACACAGAGCGTTTTCATTTAACTACGTAACTACACACCAAATATCCTAGTAGGAGCAATCTACAGAAGACCCCACACTAATGTAAGGAATTTTCTTGATAAATTTTCGGAGCTTATCACTATTATAAGTTTTGAGAGGAAACATTGCTGCATTACAGGAGATTTCAACCTAGATCAATTAAAATAAAAAATCGACGCCTCAGTAAAAGACCTTCTTGCTACCTGTCATTCTAAACTCTTCCTCAACACTATAACCAATCCCACTAGAGTAACTCCCAACAATCTTGCAAGTGGAATTATTTATAACAATATCTCAGATCACTTCCCAGTTTTTGCCATGTATAAAACAGCCACTCGACCTGAAAGGTCTAGTAGAGTCTCAATCCAACTTCTCTTGCATCTTCAATGCTTGCTTTGAAAACTGCTTCCCGCTCAAGACTAAGACAGTGAAAACTGTCTCCATTTCCAAACCCTATATCACAAGCGATATTAAGATAATGATAAAAGAAAAACACAAACTCTAAAAGAAGTGTGCAAAAAGACCCAAACTTTAGGTGATGCTTACCGAAGTATCAGAAATAGAGTAACTCAAGTAGTTAGAAATGCCAGACGTAGCTATTATACAAATAAGCTCCAGTCAGCATCAGGCGACAGTAAGAAAACCTGGAATGTCATACATTCTATTCAAAACAGAAACACTCAGCCTTCGGCCCCCCACTCAGCTTTTATGATAAATGATTCAGTTGTAACGGAACCCTCCCCCATTGCCAACCACTTCAATGAATATTTTATTAATGTTGGCAAAAATCTTGTAGAGAGCATCCCTGATCACCATGAGGAATTTAGGGCCTACCTGTAAAACAGACAGCAAAATGAGCTATTCTTATCCCCTGTCAGAGCAGATGAATTACTGACCATAATAAAAATGTCCAAAGATAGAGCAGCAGGCGAAGACAATACACCAATGAGCATCATTTAGAAAGAAGACCACTTATAACTACCTGTTCTCCTACTCATTTGTAACTCCTCCTTTACTAGTGGTATCTTTCCTGATAAACTGAAAATTGGTAAAGTTCACCCAGCATATAAAATATCTGGGGACAAAGGTCTCTTCGAGAATTACCGCCCCATATCAGTCCTCCCAGCCTTGAGTAAGATACTGGAAAGGCTTGCATGTATTAGACCAAATTCCTTCTACAATGCCAATAACATCTTTACAGATTCCCAGTTTGGATTTAGAGCTCGAAGGTCGACTGAGAATGCTCTGCTATCCTTTACTAATGACATCTTAAATTCCTTTGATGACAGTCAGTTCACAGTAGGTATATTCTTGTACCTCTCTAAAGCCTTCGATCCAGTCGCCCATACCATCCTCCTTTCAAAGCTTGAACATTACGGCGTTAGGGGCCTGCCCCACAATTAGTTTACCTCATATCTGTCCAACAGGATGCAGTATGTCTGCTATAATAATCACCAGTCTGACTCGTCGCCAATCTTGTATGGAGTCCCCGAAGGTTCCACTCTCGGTCCAGTACTGTTTTTGTTGTACATAAACGACATAGTCCACGCCAGCTCACTCATAAAATACAACATATTTGCAGACGATAATAATCTCTATGCCAGCAGCTCAAACCTCCATTCGTTGATGAGAACTATGAACACTGAAATAACTAAAGTCAGGACCTGGGTAATAAACTGACCTTAAACCTTGAGAAAACCCACTACACGATTTTTCACAGAAGGAGAAACTTACCCCCAGAATTGGACCCCCTGTACCTTGGTAATACAGTCCTCAAACGTGAACAAAACACTTAATTCCTCGGAGTTATTGTTGATGAGAAACTAAACTGGAGAAACTACATACAAGCCATTCACAGTAAAGTCAATAAACACTCGACAGTCACTCACTCTCACAACAACGAAAGAAATCTATCATGATCTTGTTTACCAACACCTGATACACTGTCACTCACTCTGGGGGGGCCTCTGGCTCTTCAAAAACACAATCTCTGGTTACTGCACAAAAGTGAGTTGTACGGACAATGACCTACTTGAATAAAACAGATGACACAAACGAAAAATTTGCTATAATGAAAATTTTAAAATTCGAAGATATTAACACCTACTGGTGTGCCCTCTTTGTTTACAAAACTATCAATCACTTGCTTGACAATAATTACTTCCAGTTCAGGAATAATCAGATACAACGTAAGGCACCCAGAGCTACTAAGACCACCCCCCAATGGGCTCCTCTCAGTCCCAGACCGCCATAAAATATCAGGGTGTGAAGGTGTGGAACAAGTGTACCAACCCGTTCAGTCCCTTGATAGACGAATTGGACATTAGTACAGTCAGGGACAGGGATGACAAGGAAGGTATAAAAACTTTAATTGTTGGTGACTCACAGGTAAGGTACATGGACAGGGCCTTTTGGGGTAAATACAAAAATAGGATGAGGGTGTGTTTGCCAGGAGCTGGGGTGGGGGATATAATTGACAGGATGGACAATATCTTGTCTGGTAATGGGAACAAACCCATTATCTGCCTCAGTGCAGGAGGCAATGATATTGGCCGGTGTAGGAGCGAGGAACTTCTTGATAAGTTCAAGGCAGCCATAGATCGTATTAGGACTAAGGGAGGGATCCCTATCATATGCGGTGTCCTGCCTAGAAGGGGAGTTAGCAGTGAATGGTTGTCAAGGGCAGTTGGTGTCAACGACCGTCTTGACAGATATTGCGAGTCAATATCAGTCCCATTCATTGACAACTGGGACAACTTCTATGGCAGAAGGGACCTTTATGCTAGGGATGGGGTGCACCTGTCAAGGGATGGAGTAGCAACCCTGGCTGGGGCTCTAGAGGGGGCAGTTCAAAAGATATGGAAGTCTTTAAACTGCTAAGAGAACATATGGGCACGGGGGTGGAGGAGACTGCAGTGGGAGCGGGTAAACAAGGCGAAAGATTACAGGGAAATAGTATTAGGAATGATGACAAAACTAAATTAGACAGGGAGTTTAAAACTAAACGCGGTAAGGGGAGGACTCAGAACACGACTAACTTAAATGTATACTACGCGAACAGTAGAAGTATGAGAAACAAAATGGATGATATTAGGGCCTTGGTATGTACCGACGAAATCCATATAATTGCATTCACTGAAACATGGATCAACCTAGACACACGTGAATTACCAGTCGAATACCAAATTGCGGGTTACAAACTGTTCCATACCGATAGGCAGACCAGGAAAGGAGGCGGAGTAACAATCTATGTTAGGGATAATCTGAAGTGTGAAATAAATAAGGAAATAAAAACTGAGAGGAATACAGAAACAATTTGGATAGAATTAAGCGACGGTCGGGAAAAATTAATCACAGGAGTAATATATAGACCCCCCAATCTTGATAGCGTCAATGAGAGACTTATCTGGGATGAAATGCGCAGGGCTTCCATACACAACAAAGTCTGTATAGTAGGCGACTTTAACCTTGGCTAAATAGATTGGACTGACCATATGGGCAACTCAGAATCAGAGGATTTTCTCGAGACGATCCAGGACTGTTTCCTAAGTCAACATATAACCAAACCCACACGGGGTAATAATATACTGGATTTAGTTCTGTCGAACAGAGAAAACCTCATTAGCAATGTCGAGGTAGGGAACGAACTTGCAAACAGCGATCACAAAGAAATTCGATTCCAGTTAGATTTTCAGGGCAGACGTAAGGAAAATTCCACTAAAGTACCAGATTTCAGAAGGGCAAACTTTGACAGTTTAAAGAGGCAGCTGAGAGAGGGGGTGTCGCCCTTGGCCGTGAACCTGACAGATGACAGCGACCTGATAACGAGATCTGAGATTGCCGAGTCCACGACAATTTAAATTGTGAGTTACTTAATGCACAAAGGCAGAACATACCATGCAAAAAACTCAGATCAGACAACAATGACCCTAAATGGATAAATAATTATTTAAAGAACATCATTGGCCACAGGAAGGCTATAGGTAGAAGGATAAATCGTGGCGAAATTCACCTCCGGGACCATATTTTTGGGTATTGGCGAGTAGGGTTAAAACCGAGATAAGGAAAGCAAAGAGAAATAATGAGGTAAGGATAGAAAGGGAGGCGAAGACAAACCCCAAAGGATTCTACCAAATGTATCAAACTAAAACACGAGAAAAGATTGGACCAATACGGTGAGACTCCGGCGAGCTCACTGATAACGACGGAGAAATGAGCAATAATTTGGATAAATATTTTTCAACAGTTTTCACCACCGAAAATTTAAACATGATACCCGAGGCACCGACTCTATTCAGAGATAGTGAAGAAAACAATTTAAGTGAGATACTAGTGACTAGTAACGATGTTAGTAAGCAAATAGACAAATTAAAGCCTAATAAGTCACCTGGTCCCGATGAGATATTTGCCAGAGTATTAAAGGAATGTAAGGAAGAGCTTAGTATGCCCTTAGCAAAGTTGTTTAACATGTCCTTAAAAACAGGTGTAGAACCAGAATCCTGGAGGATAGCGAATGTAATACCGATTTTCAAGAAGGGGGATAGATCACTATCCTCTAACTACCGCCCAATCAGTCTAACAACAATAGTAGGCAAATTACTGGAAGCAATCTTTTCAAACTCTATTCGAAATCACCTGGAGGAGCACCTATTGATCAATGATTCCCAGCATGGCTTCACAAGCGGACGTTCTTGCCTAACTAATCTATTAACATTCTTTTCATCAGTTTTCGAATCGGTGGACGAGGGGCACAATTATGATGAGGTATATCTCGACTTTAGTAAAGCCTTCGACAGAGTCCTCCACGAAAGACTAATTAGAAAGGTAGAAGCCCATGGCATCAAAGGTGACATCCTTAAATGGATTAGGGCGTGGTTACAGGACAGGAAACAGCGAGTGAGCATTAACGGCACTAAGTCCCATTGGAGCAACGTCACAAGTGGAGTTCCCCAAGGCTCAGTACTTGGACCATTATTGTTTATTATATACATAAACGACATAGATATCGGCATAGACAGCAACATAAGCAAATTTGCTGATGACACTAAAATAGGACTTGTTATCAAATCTGACGAGGACTCGGCAAAGCTACAGGAAGATCTAAACAAATTTTTCGAATGGTCTGAAAAATGGCAGATGAAATTTAACGTCGACAAATGTCAAGTACTCAGTATAGGAGATGTAAACAGGGAAACCAGATACCAGAAGAACAACGATGCCATAGAGAAATCCCACTGCGAGAGAGATTTAGGAGTAATGATAAGTAGGAACCTTAAGCCAAGTAAACAATGTGTTTTTGCTCGTAACAAGGCTAATAAAATACTAGGGTTCATACAAAGGAGTGTTAGTTACAAGACTAGCGAGGTCATCCTAAAACTGTATCTTGCTCTTGTGAGACCACACCTGGATTATGCAGTTCAGTTCTGGTCACCGTATTACAGAATGGATATAGAATCCTTGGAAAGAATTCAGAGGAGAATGACAAGACTAATCCCGGGCATCAGGAACCTTGAGTATAGAGACAGGTTAAAGCATCTTAATTTGCACTCCCTTGAGAGACGTAGAGCGAGGGGCGACCTGATAGAGGTGTATAAGTGGAAGGCAGGGCTAAACAAAGGAGACATTACAAAGGTACTCAAACTATCCAACCAGGAGCGAACTCGTAATAATGGTTTTAAATTAGACAAATTTAGATTTAGGCGTGAAATAGGTAAACACTGGTTTGGAAACAGAGTAGTGGATGAATGGAACAAGTTACCAAATATCATCATTAACTCGAATACACTGAATAGCTTCAAACATAGGTTGGATGCTCATTTGAGCAATAGGGGTTCGGTGTAAACTGGACTGCCCAGTATGGGCCAATAGGCCCGCTGCAGTTTCCTCCATTCTTATGTTCTTATGTTCTTATGTAAACTTACCCCCACCCATCCGTGCAAAGAATACGCTCCCATCCTTTAAATCACCTCTTAAAAAATATGTATTGTCTAAGTATTAATATTTCTTGTAACACCTACTATATTTTCAGTACCTGCTTTTATTGTACCATCAAAACCGTTTTATCGGAAATTATCATGTAAATAGACAAGTAATTACCATTGCAATAAACATTATTGCCAACTAGACATAATCTTGACAGCTATGTCCTCTTGTTCAACCTTGTTACTGTACAACCCATGTTGTACTGCTCTCCCATTCTACTTATGTTTTTCAATTCCACTGTAATTTATGTATATATAAAAATAATAATAATAATAAATAAATAAAATTAATAAATATTGAAGTGATAACCGTGGTAACATTATGAGATGTTCTTATTACCACAATGCTATTGTACTATTCCAGATGATACTAGATGTTACATAATACTTCCTTGAGATAAGTGTATAGTGTATATCAGGTGCCTAAAAGAGAGCACAGGTTCTCATCTGGCTCAGCCATGTCAATATTGTTATTATTATCCACTCTCCATCTGTGTTTTTCTGGCTAAATAAACTGTTTCAATTCAATTCAATTCAATTCAAACTATAGCCAACTCTCCCCCTGACAAAGCCAATCTCTTTGGCACCTTATTCTCCTCTAATTCCACCTTAGACAATTCCTACTCTATCCCTCGTACCACTGCCCCTCCTACTGAACCTATGTACTTTTCTATAATTTCCACTCTCAGGGTTGCAGGTGTGTTTATCTAGGTTGGATGTGAGTAAGGTGCATTGACCGGACGGAATTCTCCCTCGTGTTCTGAGGGAGTGTGCTGAAGCCCTGGCCCCTCTGCTTGCTCGCCTCTTTCGCTTCTGCCTCAAAACCCAAACTTTTCCTTTTTCTTGGAAGCATGCCTTGGTTCAACCCATCTCGAAGAAGGGTGACCATTTTAATCACCCTAACTATCGCCCCATTGCCCTAACTTCAACCCTCTCTAAGATTTTCGAAACTATCTTGAACTCCCATTTTCTCTGTCACCTTGAACGCCATTCTCTTTTGACCGATCACCAGTATGGCTTTCGTAAGGCGAGATCTACTGGTGATGTGCTCTCCTATTGCACCCATCATCAACATATCTAAACCAGACTGCTGAGGGTGGTAAAATATTACTTAATAGTTTCTTTTCAAAGAATTCCATATTCACTGTGGAATTAGAGCAAGACTGTAAATTGCCATTCCTAGACTGTCTGATACACAGAATAGGTAACACTTTTAAGTTCAGTATTTATAGAAAACCAACCAATGTGTGTTCATACATTCATTATTATGCTGCCCACCATAATAAAGTCAAACAGTCAGTATTTACAACAATGTTTTTACGTGCCTTGAGAATTTGCAGTCCGGAATTCATCGATGAGGAATACAAATATATATATAATATTGGCTCAAACCTTAAATACCCTAGATCTTTCATAGACAAATGCTTAAACATTACTAAGAAAACTTTTTATAGAACTGATCCCAAGCCCACCCATGACCATAAGAATATCTTAATATTACCATTTCACAAAAATTTCTCACACATTCCGAAACAGCTAAAATCTTGGAACGTCAATGTGGCATTTAAAAACTCATGCACTGTTAAACAAATGTTAATCAAGAACTCCCCCAACAACACAATTGGTTGCATTTATAAAGTTCCTTGCAAGGAATGTAATATGTTTTACTTAGGCCAGACAGGTAAAGATCTTGTAACTAGAATTAAACAACACAAATACAGTGTTAGGACAGGCCAGGAATCCAATGCTCTGTTTGTTCATTTGAGGGATAACAAGCATTGCATTGACTGGGATAATGCCTCCTCAATATTACCATGTAATTCAATTAATAGTAGGAACATCATAGAATCTAGTCTTATTAAACATACCGAAGCATTCAACATGAATTTGAGTAACGGCATGTACAAGCTGGACAACTTTGTAATTAAGAAGATTTGTGATCAGGTGAGAGGGCGGGTCACTGTCCCATCTGACCCAACCACCAACCGTTGTGTGCCATTCAAAGATTAGTAGGGTCATTACCTAATTACCTGACCATTGTGGACCTGGTCTCACCCTCCTCTGTATATATTCATCTTGTTTTGCATTACTATCTCTAGTCTGTACTCACCCCTGAAGATGTGAATTACACGAAAGCGCTTGGGAACTTCGTGTTTTCTTCTTTCCTGGTGGTTATCAGCATATATATATATATATATATATATATATATATATATATATATATATATATATATATATATATATATATATATATATATATATATATATATATATGTATATATTACGTGCACAATGCGCAAAAGCAAATTAGATAAACACATTTAGAAAGTACGTCCTCTACTTACAAAAAAAAAAAAATATATATATATATATATATATATATATATATATATATATATATATATATATATATATATATATATTTTTTTTTTTTTTTTTTTTTTTGCATTACTCTGTGAGTGGGCAATGTAGTGAGTCTTTATACAGTGAGTGAAGTGATAATTAGTCCTATATATGGACGCGCTTGCAAAATTTTTGGTATCAAACAGGAAATTAGTGACTCAGACTCTGATAGCCAGTCATCTATTAATTTACAGGAACTAGTGGCAACTGATAGTGAGGAAGAATTACCACAAATTAGCCAAATAGAGTTAACACCTACCGACTCTTTAGCTACCTGTGAAAATTTCATTGATTCTCAGTTTGAGGATTTACACACTTGACAATTAAGGTCAGGTAACATTTACCCATTGCCTTCACCTGTTACTAACGCTAGTGCTTTAACTAACACAACAAAAATGGCAACTGGTGATTCTACTAACCCACAGACTACGTCGGTCTGTCAAACGGTAAAGCTCCTTCCAAATAACATTAACTGCCGAGGATCCTGATTATACTTGTTTCGCATTTTTGCGTAAATGCGAAGATGTAATGAGAAATAACGATGTCACCAATGACGCAGATAAAATTTCATACGTCCGAAGCCTTATCAAAACCGGTAGTCGTGCAGCTAGAGGTATCTATGCTTCAGCCATTGACGAAGAAACGGATGATTATCAATCATTTAGGAAGCAATTAATTTCCTTTTTTGGACCGGGTGCCAAAGGAGGTCCACTTACTTGGATTTTTAAGATGGCAAAGCGGACAGGTGACACTCTGCTCGCACATGAAGCACAACATGCCCAAATTTGTGGGGGACTCACTAAGATAGATCTCAAATCTTATATGGATTCCTCAGATTGGTTCGATAAAAATGACAACTTATCTACAGTAAATTTGTACAGAGTTATTGAATTCCTTTAGTTTAACTTTTCATCAAATGAATCCTTATGCACAAAAGCCCAAAAGAAAGAGTTTAAAAATGGGACTAAACTTGTAGAATACGTAGAAGAAATTGCGGAACCCAAGGAAAATATTCCTAGGGCGATGTCAGTAGCACCAGTCACCAGCTTCAAGGAACAACCTTAGTCTGTCATGGGAACCAAACCCAAAAAGAAACTTTTTTGCAAAGTCTGCAAACGTAAGGGACATACCACAGAAAAATGCTGGTTTGCAGGAAATGCAGATAAGTCCCCAGCCAGCCAGAGGCAGGATCGAAGAAAGGAATCCTCGCAGAATTTAAAATTTCAGATAGTCCTGCTAAACCAAAAACTCCAAAGGGACATTACGCTGGAAATAAAATGTCTCCACACACTAAAAGCACTCCGAATAAATGGTGTATAGTACAATCAGTCTCCATACCACAACACAGAAGATTGTAGAAATATACAGCGTATAAGGCAAGAAATGGAAAATCGACGGGAGGCAAGTACACAGCCTTCGGGGGAAGAGGAGCGCGACCAGCAACACGATCTAGGATAGCGTCAACGGTTCAAGAAAACAACGCTTCTATCAAAGGCTCATTAATCGCCGCGTTAAACAAAATGGAGGTGTTGACTCTAACAGCGAGGAAGGTAACGATGAGTTATCCCTAGATATAGATAAGGGGGCCTGTGCCAATGTTATCTCATTAAAGTCGTTCAACGAAATCCAGCGGCGATATCCTCCAAATAAGTGGCCAATAAGACATTCCTCAGTCCTGTGTGTTTTGAATCCAATTAGACATAGCGGGGGTAATAATAGTACCAATCCGTTCTTCTAGGTCCAGTAAAGCGTTTTTCGCGGATTTCTACATAGCTAAGGCATTTTCTTTGCCAGCGGACGGGTTACTTGGTCTGATCACTCTAAGACAGAACAATATTAACGTTCAGCCACGAGATCAAACAATCACACATAATTGTAAAACATATCACGCAATGCAAACTTCACATCCATTGCTACTTCAGGTGTTCGTGTAATAACTGCCTCGACAGGCGCGGGAGAGTCATTGTCACAGCAGCAATTAGTTATAGATTCACTCACTGAAACTCCAACAAGTAACTCAAAGTATATTTCGGATGAAAGCTTACAGAACTGGACTCTAACGCCTGCTGTGTTAACTGGTGTACAACGGTTACATAGCCAGGAACTAACTAGAGTCTCAGTACGTTTGGCAAATGTGAGTGAAGGAACAGATGTTGTGTGTCTGACTGAAAGTTCACGAGTGAAAGGTTTGTCACTTGAGTCTACCTTAAGCACTGTCAGAATAGGTAGTATCACAGATGTCCTCGTTCTCAATAGAACTGGGGGACCCATAACCTTAAGAAAGGGGTGTTGTTTAGGTAATTTCCTTGTTTATGACAAAGCGGTTGTCGAAGAGCCATTAGAATTACCAATAAGTAGTGTAACACATGGTAAATCGAACGAAAAATCACATATTGTAAATATCGTAGCGTTGATAGCGCCACACGTGAAAGTAGTCGATCATCCTCGAGGCAAAAGTGGTCTTTTAGAATTACTTGCCGAGCTCAAGGAAATCAAAACATTACCTGGAGAACCCCTAGGTAAAACAACGTTGACAAATCATCATATAGAACTTAAACCGTAAACTAACCCAATCTACATCCCAGCATATAGACTACCTCACAGCAGAAGAGCGGTAGTCCATGAGATAGTGTAAGACATGGTGGACCAAAAGGTAATCCAACCTTCCTCATCACCATGGAACTCACCTTCATTTTTAGTTCCCAAGAAAGATGGAGGATGGAGACCAGTCACAGATTTTCGAGGAGTCAGCCAGGTAACTGTACCAGACAGGTTCCCAATGCCTGTCCTAACTGACTTACTACAGTCACAAGGAAAAGACAACGCAGTCTTCAGCAACTTAGATTTACTTAGCGGGTGCTGGCAAATTCCCTTACATGAGGATTCCCAAGGGATAACTGCGTTCAGTACGCCTATGGGACATCTCGAATTCTTAAGAATGCCATTTGGCCTAAGAAATGTGCCGTTAAAATTCCAAAGAATGATAAATACTTTGTTTGCTGGAATGATACGTAACACAGTCTATGCCTATCTAGATGATCTTATCATAGTAAGCAAAGATTTACAAAGCTATTTAAAGAAGCTCCGAGAAGTTTTCACAAAGCTACATCTAGCTGGATTGAAAGTGAAACTTTCCAAATGTGAATTTCTCAAATCCAGAATCCAATTTCTTGGACACTTAGTAGATGGCAATGGTATACACACAGTAGATTGCAAGGTAAAGGCGGTGAAGCAGTCCCCTTGTCCCAAGAACATAGATCAACTTCGTAGTTTCCTAGGATTATCAGGATACTACCGTTCTTTCATTGAAGGTTATGCCAAGTTAGCATCACAACTCACAATACTCCTCACAAAGGATGTGGAGTTTACATGGAATAAAGAACAAGAGGACAGTTTTAATGACCTCAAGAGCGCTTTAACGAAAGCTCCAGCGTTAGCCTTTCCGGAATACACGAAACCATTTACCATGTGCACTGATGCTTCGAGACCAGGTTTAGTGACAGTGCTCATGCAAACTGATCGTCGAGGAAAATGGCGGGTGATAGCAAACGCCAGTCGCACCCTCAACGATGCAGAAAAACACTATTCAGCTACTCACTTAGAAGCATTAGCTGTAGTGTGGGCTCTCAAGCATTTTCGGGATCTCATTTTGGGATATCCGATCACAGTCCACTCAGATCATGTAGCCGTGACAGAACTATTTAATGGGAAGAACTTATCAGTGCGTTTAGCGCGCTGGTATCTGACCATACAGGAGTTCGCACCCTACTTCAAGTATTTGCCGGGTCGTGCGAACGTGGTAGCTGATTCACTATTTAGACACATAGCTCCTGTCACGCCACTACCTACGTTCACCCTGTCACAATTTTGGGCGGAACAGTTACAGGATCCATTATGGTCCAAGGTTATATATGCCTTAGAATTGGGAGATGAGGTAAATTTGCCCAAATTACCTCTACCACTTTCACAGTTTGAGATGCGGCACAACATACTATATCGCTCAGTGAAAACACAACACGAGTCTATCTCTCAAATTGTTATTCCTACATCATTAAAGGAAAACATTCTCACCCTCTTCCATGATGCACCCCAAGCTGGGCATCCAGGGCGAGATAGATGTTTAAAAAAAATTAGACAAAATTATTTTTGGAAAACTATGAGGACCCACATCGAGCATCACATTGCTAAATGTTTTTCTTGTGCAAAACTCGAGGGGACAACGATGGACCCCGCCCCAATCTTAGAATACCCGACGCCGGAACGTCCATGGAATACAGTTGCGATCAATTTATTGCAACTACCAAAAATTCATCAAGGCTCTAATTACGTACTTGTCTGTGTTGACCACTTCTCTAGATTTGTGGTACTACCACCATTGCAGAACAAGTCCGCCGAATCAGTGGCTCATGCATTAGTCACTCATCTAATCTGTCCTTTTTTCTACACCTAGGGTGATACTCTCGGATAACGGGGCAGAATTTAAGAATCAACTCTTAGCTACAATATGTCAATAACATGACATCACACAAACCTTCACAACTACCTACCATCCATCTTCAAATAGGTTGGTCGAGCGTGCGAATAGAAAAATTATTGAGATTCTCCGACATGTGGTGAATCCAATGCATAGTTCGTGGGAAGACTGGCTTCCACAGGTTGCATCGTCCATCAATGGATCTATAAATAGCTTTACAGGCAAATCGCCATACTACATAATTTATGGTACCGATAAATGCTTGCCATATGATCTACTAGCAAGAACCCCATAACCTGTGTACAACATGGATGACAGTGCCAAGAAACAAATCAATGTTTTCCCAAGTATCCATGGAAAATTACGAAAACACTTAGTAGCCTCACGTGCTGAAATAATCTGCAAGCAACATAAAAAAGCTATGCCTATAAAATTAGAAATAGGAGACAAAGTGATGATAAAAGCGTCGGAACGCATATCAAAACTCTGGCCTAAATTTACAGGTCCGTACGGGATTAGAGAGAAAGAACATGGAAACAAATTCCAAGCAGTTGAGCGAACGTCAAATGTCACAGATATAGTACATGTAGATAGAATGAAAAAAAAAAGTTGCTCAACAAAATATAACGATAGACAATACATATCGTCAAAAACAACGATAAGAAATCACAAATCGTTAATTATCCTCGCCTCATTCAGGCATGGCTTGGATATCACTAGTACTGTTGGTCTGGAGTGCGGTAACAGCAGCCGCATCCCCAGCAGACGTTATCAAACCCGGACCTTTAGTTGCCCCACTAGGCAGAGTACTGGTAGTACAAGACGTTGTAAATGTCAAATACGAGCTCCATGACTTAATGCGCATGCCAGTTCATCTGAGGTCAATAGCAGTCCACATTGAAACAGCTATGCAAACTTTGCAAGATTTAAAACAACAATCTACAGTCTCTACAACAATCCGTCAGACCATCTCTCTTCAACACGACCGTATGAATCTAATATACTATAGGACTAGGCGTGTGTGTGTGTGTATGTGTGTGTGTGTGTGTGTGTGTATGTGTGTGTGTGTGTGTGTGTGTGTATGTGTGTGTGTGTGTGTGTGTGTGTGTGTGTGTGTGTGTGTGTCTGCTCTGGGCACCCGGAACGGCACAATCGTTTATCATCAAACTTGGTAAAAAAAATCGCAAAAAAAAATCGTGCAGGGGAACAAACCCGGTCCCATATCGATGGTTTCTTTAGGAAGCCATTACATAACCATTTTATTTACGCTGGAAAACGATGCAAGTCTACGGACCTGGCGCATCCTCATTCGCTAGACGCTGTCAGCCCACGATTGCAGTTATCATAAGGCTCCCTCCTCTTCCCCCCACTTTTTTCTTAGCCTACTTTTTTTATGTTGTTTGGATTAGTAAAGGAAGGAAGATGAGTAAATAGAAGGGAAACAGAAAATAGTTAGAGATAACAGGTGGGGGGGAGCTGAGTTTCATCATGCGTATGGGTGCGCAGTTTCAACATTACCAGACGACCTTACAGCTACAGTGTATACTTATTCCTGTGGGTGGAAAAGGAGAAGAGATAAAAACAGGAATAACAGGAATGCATGGAGATAATGACTACAATAGACACAGGGTAAGTATAGACAGTGAAACAGACCGGAGGTTGACAAACATAGACAGATTCATACATGCACAAATAGACAATATGGCAACTAACAGGACAGACAGACAGCTGACTGATTGGTTCACAAGATGACTATGATGACTTAATACAGGTGATGATTTAAGCAGATGGTGACTAATCTAACCAGAATCAAGGTAAATTCTCCTCATAATATAATTTATCTCTAAATGATCATCGGTGAATCATATTAATTTTTTTTATGATTTTATCCCCTCCTTCTGGCGAATATTTCTTTAACTAAATATACTAACCTTTATTCTATTTCTTCTTATAGTATATTAGATACTGTAAGTATCACGACCACGACCATGATTATAACAACCAGGACCACGATTATAACAACCATGACTATGATTATAACAACCACGACCATGATTATAACAACCACGACCATGATTATAGCAACCACGACCATAATTATAACAACCACGATTATGATTATAACAACCACGACTTTGATCATAACCACGACTATGATTATAACAACCACGACCATATTTATAACAACCACGACCATGATTATAACAACCACGACCATGATTATAACATCCACGACCATGATCATAACAACCATGACCATGATTATAACATCCACGAATATGATTATATCAACCTCGACCATGATTATAACACTCACGATCATGATTATAACAACCACGACCATGATTATAACAACCATGACCATGATTATAACAACCATGACCATGATTATAACAACCACGAATATGATTATATCAACCACGACAATGATTATAACAACCACGACAATGATTATAACAACCACGAATATGATTATAACAACCACGACTATGATTATAAGCACGATTATGATTATAACAACCACGACCATGATTATAACGACCACGACTATGATTATAACAAGCACGACCATGAATATAACAACCACGACCATGATTATAATAACCACGACTATGATTATAACAATCACGACTATGATTATAGCAACCACGACCATGATTATAACAACCACGACTATGATTATAACAACCACGACCATGATTATAACAACCACGAATATGATTATATCGACCATGATTATAACACTCACGATCATGATTATAACAACCACGACCATGATTATAACAACCATGACAATGATTATAACAACCACGATCATGATTATAACAACCACGAATATGATTATATCAACCACGACCATGATTATAACAACCACGAATATGATTATATCAACCACGACCATGATTATAACACTCACGATCATGATTATAACAACCACGACCATGATTATAACAACCATGACAATGATTATAACAACCACGATCATGATTATAACAACCACGACCATGATTATAACAACCATTACTATTATTATAACATCCACGACCATGATTATAACAACCACGACCATGATTATATCAACCACGACCATGATTATAACAACCACGACCATGATTATAACAACCACGAATATGATTATATCAACCACGACCATGATTATAACACTCACGATCATGATTATAACAACCACGACCATGATTATATCAACCACGACCATGATTATAACAAACACGACCATGATTATAACAACCACGAATATGATTATATCAACCACGACCATGATTATAACACTCACGATCATGATTATAACAACCACGACCATGATTATAACACCCACGACAATGATTATAACAACCACGACCATGATTATAACAACCACGACCATGATTATAACAAGCACGACCATGAATATAACAACCACAACCATGATTATAACAACCACGACCATGAATATAACAACCACGACCATGATTATAGCAACCACGACCATGATTATAACAACTACGACCATGATTATAACAACCATTACTATTATTATAACATCCACGACCATGATTATAACAACCACGACCATGATTATATCAACCACGACCATGATTATAACAACCACGAATATGATTATAAAAACCACGACCATGATTATAACACTCCCGACCATGATTATAACAACCAGGAATATGATTATAACAACCACGACCATGATTATAACAACCATTACTATTATTATAACATCCACGACCATGATTATAACAACCACGACCATGATTATATCAACCACGACCATGATTATAACAACCACGACCATGATTATAACAACCACGAATATGATTATATCAACCACGACCATGTTTATAACACTCACGATCATGATTATAACAACCACGACCATGATTATAACAACCACGACCATGATTATAACAACCACGACCATGATTATAACAACCACGAATATGATTATATCAACCACGACCATGATTATAACACTCACGATCATAATTATAACAACCACGACCATGATTATAACAACCACGACCATGATTATAACAACCACGACCATGATTATAACAAGCACGACCATGAATATAACAACCACAACCATGATTATAACAACCACGACCATGAATATAACAACCACGACCATGATTATAACAACCACGACCATGATTATAACAACTACGACCATGATTATAACAACCATTACTATTATTATAACATCCACGACCATGATTATAACAACCACAACCATGATTATATCAACCACGACCATGATTATAACAACCAGGAATATGATTATAACAACCACGACCGTGAATATAACAACAACAACTAAGATTATAACAACCACGACCTTGATTTTAACACTCACGACAATGATTATAACAACCACGACTATGATTATAACAACCACGACTATGATTATAACAAGCACGACCATGATTATAGCAACCATGACCATGATTATACCAACAACGACTAACATTATAATAACTACGACCATGATTATAACAACCACGACTTTGATTATTACAACCATTACCATGATTATAACAACCACGACTATGATTATACCAAGCACGACCATGAATATAGCAACCACGACCATTATTATAGCAACCACGACTATGATTATAACAATCACGACTGTGATTATAACAACTACGACCATGATTATAACAACCACTACCATGATTGTAACAACCACGACCATGATTACAACACTCACGACGATAACAACCACGACTATGATTATAGCAACCACGACTATGTTCATAACCACGACTATGATTATAAGAACCAGAAATATGATTATAACTACCACGACCATGATTATAACACTCACGACCATGATTATAACAACCACGACCATGATTATAACAACCACGACTATGATCATAACCACGACTATGATTATAACAACCACGACCATGATTACAACAACCACGACCATGATTATAACAACCACGACCATGATTATAACAACCACGACCATCTGGAAAACGATGTCACTGTACCCTGTCTGCGGGACGGCGGTTGCCCGCTAGCCAAGCACTAGTGTTCGAACTTTCACGCCTCTGTAAACTGTATCACCGGACTTGCCACCGGGCACGAAGGGCCCACGATCACTTGTAGTCTACTTAAGGGAGTAAGGCACTTCGAGGGAAAGCTCTCTATATATCCTGAAGACATCTGGAAAAATGTACATTCTCAGCGGCGTCAAAAAGGAGGTCTGTTAAATTTTGTAGTGTTAATAAGTAACACCTTGTTTGGTGTGTCAACCGCCGAAGATGAAGCTAAACTACGGAATAAAATGAGTGCAGTTTCAGAAGCGGTTACGTAACAAAATCGGGCCATTGCACAGTCCTACAAGGTAGTACAAACTCTGCTATTGTTGAAGAAACTAATCAACTAACACAAGTTGTCCAGGGATTCACATGGTCAGAATCTACACTGAAATGGCTACTCTTCTTAACTGACTACATGCATGCTGCTGAGGCCTCTGTCCAAGCTTTCATAGACACCAGTTATAGGCTCACTGCTGATCTAGTAAATGCAGGGTTAGGTCGTGTTGATGCACAGTTGTTGCCAGTTGGTCAACGAATTGCCACGTTGCATATATCTGAAACTAAATATCGTCTAACATTATTTTTCAGGAGAATGAAGTGGAATATTTTTACCCCTTATTAGAAGCAACATTAACACACAGGGAAATACTGATGCACATTCCACTAAAATCACAAAAAAAAATTGATGAATGGCATTTGGAACCATTTCCACTGTAAGCGAATGATGGACTATTAATTCTAAACAAACAAACTGAACTAATGGTAGTATCAGAGGATTTTTAATTAGTTGCTGTAACTTAGCATGAAGTCCTAAATCATTGTAAAGCAACATATTTACATTTGCATGTTTGTCCAGCGTATGCTTTCGCATTCACTTGGGCCGCTGAGGCTATATGTGAAATAGCTATATTACAAACTAATGCTTCTATAGCTCTACAACAATGTGCATATACTCCAATACCGCATAGGTTAGTGTTTCACGCACATGTCAATAATGTGCAATATTCCTTTTACCCAAATCAAACCAGTGTGATGCTTATATGTCGGAATGTAGGCAAACATTTAGTGGTAGAAGGTTATCATATTGGACCAGACTATTGTGAAATTAGCAGTAATGCAATCACAACCTTGCCTACTCGCCATCATCTTGCATTTGTCACAAATATTGCTTCTGAGCTGGCTCCCATATCATTTCCCTTAAATATAAGTTTCAGTAATCTTCATATTGTTTCTGATAAGCTTAACCTCCTATCTTATATTAATGACCATCGGAATCGCCGCCCTCCGGGCGGCTCTTTCGCTAGGCCACGGTAGGATGCCACCCTCCGGGAGGCTCCACATTGTCTCACTGTAGTGCATTAGGGTAGACCACATTTTTGGTTTTGCCATTAGCAGCAAGTATGTACAGATTTTTGCCAGGTCCCACTCTGGAGCATCCAACATAGAACTGTCCATGAGAGAAGCAAGGAAACACCAGGTTTAGGCCAGCCATCTTTAGGGACTGTCCCTGGCTTTTGTAGATGGTCATGGCAAAGCTCACTTTAACCGGGAACTGAAGTCGCTTGAACTGAAATGGCAAGTTAGTGGTGATGAGAGGTATCCTTGGTATAAAAACGTCCTCTCCTTTAGCTTTTCCTGTCAGTATTGTAGCTTCCAGTACATGTGGCACCATGTTCTTCACCACCATTGCAGAGGATTGGTGGTTCAAGATTTCTTAAGAGCATTATAGGAGTTCCATCTTGAGAGTGAGGTGGTGAGGAGGCATTCCAGCGGGCTCCAAAGAATTAAGAAATTCTGCAGGGTACTGAACTGCTTGGTCCTGGTCGATTACTGTATCAACACATTTGAATGAGGCCTCACTGCCTGGAAGCTGTGTGAGTAGAGAAATGTTGATTTCAGCCACTGTTTCATTCTTTGGTGCCAGAATTGCGCGTTCACGCAGCCACTTGCGATCCTTGTACTGGTGGATAATGTTTGGGTAGACCATGTTCGTGAGCTCAGTTGAGGACTTTACAACATTTCCACATCCTTTGAGGAATCATTATTTGTCCTTCTGAATCAACAGGGAAAGTTCCATTCCCAATCTGTAGTAGAAGGCTTGCAAACCGTCCAGAATCCTGATATCCTTGTAGATGTACTCTCATGTTTGTGGATAGGGTGAGTGTCTGAACACTTCTCCAAAGGTATGATGCCTTGAGGCACGCATTCAGTTCATCAGCTGGAGTGTTTCGAGGAATGACAGGTAGGGTCTGGCGAAAGTCTATAGCAATGACCATTGTAATGCCACCCATGAGCTGGTCATTTTTTCGTATGTCTTGCAAGGTCCTGTCCAATGCTTCAAACGCTAACTTGTGAAACATAGTGCATTCATCCCAGACTATGAGGCTGCATTATTCTAAGAGTTTTGCCTTTGCCGATCCTTTTTGATGTTGCTCACTGGATTCTCATTGTGAGCGAGTTGAGAGGCAGTTTAAAAGTTGATGGTTCAGTACGTCCTCCTTCTAGTAGTGTTGCAGCAATGCCTGAAGATGCCACAGCAAGAGCAATTTTCCCCTGATGACGTACTTTGGCCAACAGAAGGTTGATCAAGAATGTTTTTCCTGTCCCGCCAGGTACATCAATATAGATCATACCTCCCTGCTCCGCTTGTATCGCTTGCAAGATCTATTCATAAGCATTTGCTTGATCAGGCACCAGGTGGGGCTCATTTTCTTCAACAAAATTTACCAGAACTTCAACTGAGTAGTTTGTCTCTCTGACCAACTCCCTGTTTGCAGCTACTGGTTCTTCTCGGTTTGGGGAAGGCAATCCAAAATCATTCAGGTTTTTTCCTCATAGCTTCATCACTTTGTCTTCCAGCATGATCAGAACCCTGTTGAACATGTCATCCATAAACTCAATCTCTTGACCAGGATGTTCTCTTCTTGCTTGATGAAGCAGATCCTCTGAAAGACTTTCTTGGTGGTTTTTCCAGAGCTGGCTTGGGTTGGAAAGTCCACATGTAGCAATTATGATGGCAAACAGGTTCCTCATTCTCATTGGCGATTGAGTAGCTGCTGCCTCTTCTAATGTGTCATTCCAGTGACCACCATCTTCCAGTAGGCCAAGGAGATTGCACGCTTCCTCATAGGTTCTGTAGACTTGTCCATTCATTGTCTTGAGTGCTGCACATGATGTTGGGCCACGGATGTGGTGCAAAAGTAATCTCAAACAACAGCATTCAAAGTTGTTGGGGTGAACCGTGTAGACACGTCCCAAAGCATTGCCTGACTTTATCCCTGAATATCCTTCAACATCGGATCCTTGAGCTATTCTCTGGAACTTTTTCATTGAAGCCTGCCATATGCAGAACTTTTGTACGTCAACATACAGGAGTATTTGAACAAACTCATCTTCCTGTGAAAGCTTAAAGAATGCAGTGAGAGTCATATCAGCAGGATTTGCCATTTGATTTTGGAGAGACTCTTCTGTGAAGCATACTCTTTGTCCATTTTCCAGGTGAACAGCCAGATGAACTACTGTTGGACATCGTTCGTGTATGTGAAAACTAAAAATTCTCCATACGGTTTCATTGCTGCATATATAACGGCCCTGCTGAAACTGTGTCACCTCATCATGATTTCCATCCTTTTCCAATGCAAAGATCACTTGGTCAGAGCCTTTGTTGACGTATCTGCAAACATACTTGATGGACTTGACTGAATTACAGAACTCCACATTGATGTGCGCATTGAATGCTTTACTCAAAAGAGGACTGTAGGGGACCACCCATATAACATATAACAACATCCACCATCACCACATATAACATCATCCATCATCACTACATATAACAACATCCATCATCACTACATATAACACCATCCATCATCATTACATATAACACCATCCATCATCACTTCATATAACACGACCCATCATCACTACATATAACAACATCCATCATCACTACATATAACACCATACATCATCATCACTACATATAACACCATTCACCATCACTACAGATCTGTAAAGTAGTTTCCGAGATTCTCTTCCGGACACACATTCACACAAACAAACACACACACAAACATACTTTGAACATATAATCAACGACCTCACCAGCAAGGAATCGAACCCTCGACCTACTGGGTGTGACTAGGGAGCGCTTACCGGCTAGGCCACAAGGACACTAAAAGCAGTTCTAGACTCTGTTATATTTCACACAAAGCCTGTTCATCGAGCTGATGGCGCCGTGAACCTCATTGGGAAACTGCCCGTGCCACTTATGTGGTGTCAGTAGCATTTTACCGAATCCAGCTGGTATGAAACGCGAGGTACATATATATACTTTGTCGTGATCCCACTATCCTTTATACTTGGGGAGTGAACCCTACCCCAAGTTATTAACAAATAAAGGAGCAAATAGGGAACACGGCAATAATTATCCTCACCAAAAAACCTACTCAACCAAGTGTACTTGAAAAGTAAGAACAGTTGAAATAAGTGAATCACAAAAGGGAAGATAATTAATTAATTCAATTTATGTTTTAAATGGAGTAATGATTAGCAAACCTGAATTTAAGGGAATAAGTAATTGTATAATAAAATAAGAGTAATGCCGAAAGGACGTAGATATACTGTAAGGAGTTAGACCAAACAAATATTACTTAGCATTACTATATTACACAAGACATACGAAATACGTACATACAACAACCACTACAAAATGCTTATCCCTACCAAACAGGAGATTCCATACCACCAGGATCCCTTCCTAGGCCTAACTAAACGTGTCACTAATACCTGATACCCCTAGGGCATTGCAGAAGACTGGATAATGCCCTAGACAAGGGTCAAGGCTGGAGAACGAATGGACACGTCTAACCTAAGCCACGGTTTTTTTCACTACTGGCGTGGCGTGGGTACGCACAAAGGAGCAGAGGAGCGCGCCCAACTCGCGTGATCCAGACATTTGCTAGATTTTCTATATAATTAATTAATACTCTCTTGATTTGAACTTAACAGAGTAAGACAATGATGCATATTAATAGCATACATAATTATACAATTAACCTAAGTAACTAAGAGCAATAATAATATAATAAGTACAATAAACAAATTATTAATAGCTTGCGTGAAATGGAAACGTGAACACAAGCCTCCACTGTGTGAGTTCCCGAGCGCCACAGGCATGTGACACCTCCCCCAAAAAAGTGAGCTTACAACTAACTGGAAGCGAAAATGGATATACAGCTACACAGTGAAAGTAATAACTAACACAATTGGTTCAAATCAATATGAAGCAAAATAATTCATAATATAACACAAGGTACTCAATGACAATAAAACAAAAAAAAGTAATTTGCATATGGACATAGTTACTAAATAATCAGACTCGAGAAAGTGCATCAGCCAACACGTTCTCTTTTCCGCGGATATGGGAAATGTTCAAGTTATAGGGCTGAAGTGATAGAGCCCACCTCAAAAGTCTTTGGTTGGTATGTTTCATCTTGTCAACAAAAGTAAGTGGGTTATGATCAGTGAACACTTGAATGGGATAAGCAGTGCTGCCAATATATACTTTGAAGTTTTCTAGTGCCATGATCAGTGATAAAGCCTCCTTTTCAATGGTGGCATAGTTTCTCTGATATTTGTTAAATTTTCTAGAAAAATAGCACAACGGATGAAGCACTTGATCACTCTCACCCTCTTGCATAAGCACAGCACCGGCGCCAATTTCACTGGCGTCGACATGGAGAGTGAACTGTTTCTGGAGGTCAGGTGCAAGTAGTACAGGAGCATTTGCCAGCAGGGATTTAAGATCCTCAAAAGATTTCTGGCAAGCCGTAGTCCACTTGAAGGTTTTCTTGCCACGCAGCAGGTCAGTCATGGGAGAGGCAACGGAGGAGAAGTTTGGACAAAAACGGCGGTAGTACCCCGCCATACCCAGCAACCTCATCACACTCTTCTTATCGCCGGGCACCGGATACTGTTGAATTGCCTCAATTTTGGCTGCTATAGGCTGGACTTCCCCTTGTCCGACCACATGCCCCAAGAAGGTGACGTGGGCATGGCCGAACTCAGTTTTGACAAGGTTCACCGTCAGCTTGCTTGCAGCCAGTACGGAGAAGAGGGCTTGTAGACGACTCATGTGATCTTCCCAGGAACTGCTGAAGACGATAAGGTCGTCTAGGTAACAGCGGACACCTTCCAGACCAGACGTGATGAAATTCATGAGGCGTTGAAAGGTTGCAGGGGCGTTCCGCATGCCAAACGGAAGGACTGTGAATTGGTACAGGCCCTCAGGAGTGACAAAAGCAGAGATGGCCCTGGAGCGTTCAGTCAGTCTTATCTGGTAGTAGCCCTGGAGGAGATCCAATTTGGTCACGTACCTTGCCTGTCCAAGATCGTCGATCACGTCGTCAATGCGTGGCAAGGGATAACCATCGGGTTCAGTGACAGCATTCACCTTGCGATAATCCACACACATCCGCATTGACCCACTTGGCTTTGGAACTAGAACAACAGGGGATGCCCATGGACTGATGCTGGGTTCGACGAGGCCTAGCTCTAGAAGACGCTGTACCTCGGCTCGCACACACTCCCGCTTGAAGGCGTTAAGACGGTAGGGACGCTGTCGGATTGGCTTGGCTCCCCTGGTCTCAACGTCATGCTCCAGCACTGAACAAGAGAGTGGGTAATCACCAACTATAACAGGATACTCCTGTAATAGAGACCTTATATTATTGGCTTGGTCACTAGAGAGATGGCACAACTTAGCACTGGGGTCCTCCAAGATAGTCGAGTTTTCAACTTTTACACTAGACCCATTCATTATTTCAGAAAAACACTGATCCTTATCATCT
This sequence comes from Homarus gammarus, assembly GCA_958450375.1. Classification (NCBI taxonomy): domain Eukaryota; kingdom Metazoa; phylum Arthropoda; class Malacostraca; order Decapoda; family Nephropidae; genus Homarus; species Homarus gammarus. Next base: position 99,994 of record CAUDMG010002354.1, on the reverse strand, counting down.
GGACACTCTGGCACAATGATACAATTTGGCAAGGATTGATCAACACAAGCAACTGCTTTTCCCAGGGTTTCGTTACGAACATGATATGACTTTAAGAGATTGACATGGATAAGGCGTTTTTTCTTACGCCGTTCAGGGGTGCTAATCACATAATTCACGGACCCCTGTTTTTCTAGTACTTCATATGGACCACTATATTTGGATTTAAAAGGGTGATCATGTAAGGGCAGGAAGGCCAACACCTGCTCCCCCACTTGGAATTCTCTAGGTTTTGCCTTATGGGCCTTATCAAAATGCAGTTTCATTTTCACCTGAGCACACCTTAAGTTGGACTGGGCAAGTTCTACAGCCAGACGCAACTTCTCCTTGAATTGGACCACATATGAAGCTAAGGGCGTCGCGCTCTGATCACTCAACCAACACTCTTTTAACACCTTAAGAGGCCCTCGCGCCTCATGTCCATAGACGAGCTGGAAGGGCGAGAATCCTAGCGACTCTTGTTTACTGTCCCGAACAGCAAACAAAAGCAGGTCAACTCCCTCGTCCCAATCCTTCCCAGTCTCCAGACAGAAGGTGCGCAACATGAGTTTTAGTGTCTGGTGAAACCTCTCTACCACCCCCTGTGACTGAGGGTGATAGGCCGAAGACCTCGACTGCCGGACTCCCAGGGTTTGCATTACCTGATTAAACAACCGGGAAGTAAAATTGGAACCCTGATCTGATTGCACCACTGTAGGAAGGCCTACTTGAGTGAAGAAGTGGGTTAAGGCTTTGATAACATTCTTCGCTGTGATGCGGCGCAAGGGAATGGCTTCAGGATAACGGGTTGCACAATCAATAATGGTTAGCAAGAACTGATGACCACGAGGGGTCTTAGGTAAGGGACCGACACAATCTATGACCACCTTACTAAAGGGCTCTTCAATGACTGGGATAGGCTGCAGAGGGAATGGTTTAACACTGGGGTTCGGTTTCCCCGCTACCTGACAATCATGGCAAGTGCGACAGTAAGAGATGACGTCTTTCTTCATCCTAGGCCAAAAGAACTGGGATAAAATTTTTGCATAAGTCTTCCTAACTCCTAAATGACCACCCACCCCATCATGAGCGATACTAAGTATGTCCTGCCGCAAAGGTTTGGGAATAACAACTTGATGATGAACTAACCAAGGGTGATTGGCAGGAGAATTGGAGGGACGGAACTTCCGCATTAATACACCAGACCTAGTGTAGTAGCAATTTGATTCTTGCTCGGCTTCGGTCTCAGTAACTGACCTATTGAGAAAACCTACTAGCTCAGGATCCCCTGCTTGTAGCTCAATAAGCTTACTCCTAGTGATGGGAGAGGAACCAAAACTAGTGACATCTGGGTTCCTATCTCCATCAGAACTACTCTGGAGGTTATCTGGTTGTGGGGAATCCTCAAAAAATTCACTGAGACCAAGATCAGTATGGTCCGGCTGGATAAGATTATCCTCGGACTTCTCACAGTCCTGAAGGGAAACTTCATTAACTTCACTAGTCTCTTCTACCTCTGTACTGCGGCTCATGCTACGGGTCACAGCACACGCAGGGAACAACCCTGGAAGGTCTACTTCTAACTGCACAGTATTATTCTCGGCAGTGGGACAAGATGAGATCACAACATTAGGGAACATCATGTCGCCAACGAGGTCATTTCCTATCAATAGAGAGACCCCTTCTACAGGTAAGCTATCTACTACTCCTAACGTGACATAACCTGACTTTATGGATGACCGCAAGTACACTTGACAAAGGGGAATACGCGACCCACCGGTCAAACCGTTCACAAGCACCCAGCTACCAGTATAGCATGAATCCAGGAATGGAGCAGCTTCTTTAGTAACAAGAGATAAGGCTGAGCCTGTGTCTCTCAAGAGTTTAACAGAAGTGGATTGACTGAATTGATCCAAAGCTAAGGAACCAGGAGAACAAAATGGTTCAAAGGTTGATATCATAGAAGAGGGGGAAGCATTCAGGGCAACAGTCTGACTGAGGGCAGTGACACAGGGCTCCAATAATTCCTCAGATTGCTCGGCCACCCTGACCAAAAGAGTGGGGAATCCTTGGTGAGAGGGATTTCTTTTCTTTAACTTGAGACAGTCGCTGATGACATGTCCTGGCTTCTTACAGTACCTGCAACTAGAGTTTCTCTCACCAGTAGGAGTGGATCCACCTGTCCCATGGACCATGGGCTCACCCGGGGTAGATGATGCAGAACCTGAGGGTCGGGTCGGTATGACAAGAGGCAGGGACCCCGATGTAGATGTTGGTGTGGGCCGCTTGAAGGAAGTGAAGGACTGGGACATGGGAGCATAAGACCTGGAATTTACATTTCTATTAGTTAAGGAATAATGGTCAGCCACTGGACCAGCATCAGCCAGGGTACAGATACCTCTCTGATCCAAGTGTGCTCGAATGTCGCCTGGGATACACTTTTTAACCTCCTCTAGCAGGATTAGTTCAACAAGCTTGTCATGTTCCACATGGGCAGACTGACTTTCAATCCACCTCCAACAAAGAACCTGTTTCTGCCTGAAGAACTCCACAAATGTTTGTTTGTCAGTCTTCCGGCAGTTACGGAACTGTTGCCGGTAGGCTTCAGGAACAAGTTTGTAAGCACTCAAAACCGCAGACTTAACAAGGGCATAGTCTAGACATTGATCCTCAGAGAGGGCAGAAAACACATCTAATGCCTTACCAGTGAAAGATCTATAAATAAGTTGGGACCATTGAGAAACAGGCCACTTGTTAAGTCGGGCAATTTTCTCAAAAAGAGAGAAGAATTTGTCTGGTTCTTCCTCATTAAATTTAGGAACACTGTTGAGACATTTGTCTAAACTGAATGTTGAAGTATTACTACCTTGAGCCAAACCTCGTTGTTTGAGAGTTTCCAGCTCCACCTCGAGTCTTTTGAGTTCAACTTGTAAGGCCAAATTACTTGGTGTAACAATTTCCTCTGAATTTCCCGACGGTTGGGCTATGATTTCATTGTCAATAAGGTACTTGAGGACAGCCTCTTCTAACCTAGACTTATTCATGGAAGAGCGGCCTTCTACTTCATAAAAATCAGCGAGGGATTGCCACTCTGCCTTAGTAAGCCCCTTCAGTACTTCGTCTGAAGGTGAAGCCAAAAAGCTTTCTAGGTTAAACATGTTGAACTCAAAATCGAGTAGCGAAAAAAAAAACCGTGGCAGCTAAGCTAACTAGCTAGCTAATTAATAATATCAAAATGCAATAAACTGTGAAACACAGCAAGGGATTAACCAAACACCTGGTACACAAGATAAGGGTTAACTCACCAGTAGCTTAAGCAATAACAGGAGCAATATAAATGAACACTGTGAACACAGCAACTTGCATCCAAAAATACTTAGCGATGAAACAACACCTGGCGAGTAACAACACTTGACATGACAACAATGGCGGTTAACTCCCGGACACAGGCCCCCACTTGTCGTGATCCCACTATCCTTTATACTTGGGGAGTGAACCCTACCCCAAGTTATTAACAAATAAAGGAGCAAATAGGGAACACAGCAATAATTATCCTCACCAAAAAACCTACTCAACCAAGTGTACTTGAAAAGTAAGAACAGTTGAAATAAGTGAATCACAAAAGGGAAGATAATTAATTAATTCAATTTATGTTTTAAATGGAGTAATGATTAGCAAACCTGAATTTAAGGGAATAAGTAATTGTATAATAAAATAAGAGTAATGCCGGAAGGACGTAGATATACTGTAAGGAGTTAGACCAAACAAATATTACTTAGCATTACTATATTACACAAGACATACGAAATATGTACATACAACAACCACTACAAAATGATTATCCCTACCAAACAGGAGATTCCATACCACCAGGATCCCTTCCTAGGCCTAACTAAACGTGTCACTAATACCTGATACCCCTAGGGCATTGCAGAAGACTGGATAATGCCCTAGACAAGGGTCAAGGCTGGAGAACGAATGGACACGTCTAACCTAAGCCACGGTTTTTTTCACTACTGGCGTGGCGTGGGTACGCACAAAGGAGCAGAGGAGCGCGCCCAACTCGCGTGATCCAGACATTTGCTAGATTTTCTATATAATTAATTAATACTCTCTTGATTTGAACTTAACAGAGTAAGACAATGATGCATATTAATAGCATACATAATTATACAATTAACCTAAGTAACTAAGAGCAATAATAATATAATAAGTACAATAAACAAATTATTAATAGCTTGCGTGAAATGGAAATGTGAACACAAGTCTCCACTGTGTGAGTTCCCGAGCGCCACAGGCATGTGACAACTTCATTTTTAGTCCAATTAACACGCGGACTTTGAACATATAATCAACGACCTCACCAGCAAGGAATCGAACCCTCGACCTACTGGGTGTGACTAGGGAGCGCTTACCGGCTAGGCCACAAGGACACTAAAAGCAGTTCTAGACTCTGTTATATTTCACACAAAGCCTGTTCATCGAGCTGATGGCGCCGTGAACCTCATTGGTAAACTGCCCGTGCCACTTATGTGGTGTCAGTAGCATTTTACCGAATCCAGCTGGAATGAAACGCGAGGTACATATATATACTTCATTTTTAGTCCAATTAACACGCGGACTTTGAACATATAATCAACGACTTCACCAGCAAGGAATCGAACCCTCGACCTACTGGGTGTGACTAGGGAGCGCTTACCGGCTAGGCCACAAGGACACTAAAAGCAGTTCTAGACTCTGTTATATTTCACACAAAGCCTGTTCATCGAGCTGATGGCGCCGTGAACCACATTGGGAAACTGCCCGTGCCACATAAGTGGCACGGGCAGTTTCCCAATGAGGTTCACGGCGCCATCAGCTCGATGAACAGGCTTTGTGTGAAATATAACAGAGTCTAGAACTGCTTTTAGTGTCCTTGTGGCCTAGCCGGTAAGCGCTCCCTAGTCACACCCAGTAGGTCGAGGGTTCGATTCCTTGCTGGTGAGGTCGTTGATTACACTGGTCAACAAAGTTTTTTTTGCATTGCTATAAACACTTGATTCTACCTAATTTGGGTGTGCTGATCTCATATCTGAAGTTAGTTTCTTTCTGTAAGCTCTAGTTTTTTTGCAATCAAGGTATTTTGAAATTTCAAAATTTCGTCTTCGTCTTATTGACCTCGTCGTCTATCTTGAAAAATATGTCATTAAACTGTCATTAAATTAGCTGGGTAATAAACAATAAAATATTACATATTCTAAATTTATTCAACAACCCAATTTGAAACATGTTCCATCTAAAACAAAGGTTGAAATTTGTATAAAACTCATTGTTAGGTAAGAAATTTGTTACTATGAGGAGACAAAGCCCAATCACAGTTTAGCCAGGTAGGAATTTGCGCTTGAAGCTCTTGCGTTTGTGAAATGTCTCAGGGCACTCTCGTTTAATGCTCCAGCAGTAGTCTGCCATCATATGTTTGTCCCATCTCCCTTGGTAGCGGTCTTCCATGGTCTTGAGATCCTGATGAAACCGCTCGCCTTGCTCGTCACTTACTGCCCCTAGGTTCTCAGGGAATCTATCAAGATGACTATATAGGAAATGGAGTTTGACACTCATATTGTATCCAAGGTCATGAAAGGCTGACAACATGGTTGCTACAAGGGTTTCATAGTTGTCAGCCTTTTTATTACCAAGAAAGTTTTCCATTACCGCCACAAATGAAAGCTATGCACCCCTTTCCTTGTCGTCCATCTTTCTGACAAAGTCTTGATCACGTACAAGTGCACGAATTTGTGGTCCATCAAACACACCTGCCTTTATCTTCTCAAATGACAAAGCAGGGTGAGCAGAGACTATGTGTTGGAAGCATTCACCATCAGTATTTAATGCTCTGACAAACTGTTTCATCAGGCCCAGCTTGATATGGAGAGGAGGAAATATGATCTTTTCTCGACTGACGATTGGATCATTGACAATGTTTGGCATACCAGCTTCCAGAGTCTCACGTAAGGGCCACTCCTTCAGGTTCCAATGCCTGTCTCTAGCTCGGCTGTCCCACATGCAAAGAAAGCAGGGATACTTTGTAAATCCTCTTTGTTGGCCAAGAAGGAAGTTCACCATTTTGAGGTCAACACAAATTGTCCAGTTGTGCTCATGGTATTTTAGCAGGTGAATCACAGTTTTAATGTCATTATACTCCTCTCGTAAGCACACAGAATGACCCACTGGAACAGCTGCATAGACATTACCATTATGTAGTAGCACACACTTCAGGCTACGCTTACAACTATCTAGAAATAATCGCCAGTCATTTGGACTATACAATGGAATCCCTAATTCCTGGAGAAGACCCGGGATATTATGACAGTAAACAAACTTATTCTCCTCTGTAAAGAATGGCACAAAATCCTGTTCCCGCTTTCTGAAGTCTGAAACTTTTGTGGTCTGGTTCAGTAGAGCCTTTTCTTGCAACCTAGAAGCTAGAACTTCTGCTGCATTTTTGGAGAGACCCAAATCACGCACAAGGTCATTCAGCTCTGGCTGACTAAACTTCTGAGGGGTTGATGACTCTGGTGTACCATCAGAAGAATCGTCGGAATCTGCAAGTATTTCTTGAGTTTCATGTTCACTCTCTTGGTCTTTGTCGCTTCCCTCCTCTTCAGCTGGAGACAACCCATTAAAAACTGGAACTGGTAGCTCATCAGAGTGCAAAGTAGGTCGAATTGCTGAAGGGATACTAGGATACGATATTTTATGTCTGTTTTTCTTGCCAACACCCTTCGTATTGATCAGACAAAAATAGCAGTCAGTTGTGTGGTCCTTCGGTTCTCGCCAGGTCATGGGAATTCCGAACGGTAAGCCCTTACGTTTTCCTTTTGTCCAGTCACGCAGCATTTCTTCGCAGTTATGACACACAGCATGTGGAGCCCATTTTTTGTCTTGGTCGCCAAGAGTAAGTCCGAAGTACGCTTTATAGCCGCGCCTCACAAACGATGTTATATTGCGCCTCTGACGAATAAGCGTGAAGTATCCACAAATATAACAGAAGGCATCAGGTTTGTTCACACATTGATTTCTCTTTGTAGCCATGACCAAATCTGAAAGAAAAAACAGACAAAATTATATCTCCCTATTGATACCATAATCGTGTAATTAATTAATTTGACCGCAAACGGCTAGAATGTAAAACCTCAAATTACATGAAAACTGGAGCATGCAGAACAAAACTGGTTTCAAATATGAAATCAGCAGATCAAAAATGGTAAGAAACAGTAAAGAAATCTCATGCAACTGGGAATTATAAAAAATTTGTTGTCCTGTGTTATATATATATATATATATATATATATATATATATATATATATATATATATATATATATATATAGAGAGAGAGAGAGAGAGAGAGAGAGAGAGAAACACAGTTTCCTGACTTACAGGATTCTCTTCCTTCATATTTATCTTCCGCTATAATCCTACCTGGTTTAATTATACCTACCATCATATTTATCAGTTCCTTGATTGTTATGATAATTTGTTACAGGAAGATTTCTTCTAGGTACACAATAGTTTCTAAATAGACTTTTAAGAAGGAATTGCAAAAAGCATGTGCACAAAGAAAAAGCTTAGCTAAGGCACACCTTTTTGTAACAAGATTAGGTACACATAGGTTTTAAGCCGTGAGGTCTCGGTTGGAGGTAGCCGAGCTGTGTAACAGCACCATTTGTATTATATAAATATTTACCCAAATGTATAATACCAAATTATTCACCAAGCTATTCAACTGTGCCTCAGCTGTTGATGTTATGCATGGATGAGGTTGCAGTTCCTTCGGGGAGCGAGGGCGGGCAGGCTGAGGTCAGCGCATGTCAGCAACAACAAGATATCTGACGCGTTTCCTTCCCGAGGCCTGCTTCGCTCTCTCTCCCTTGGTCAGACTCATATCATTTGTTACCCAGTGAACACCTCACTTAAGTGTTCTCCTATAAGTGTACTAAGACACTTCCCTTAACAGAGAAGGTACAATAAATTCTCAACTGAACTAAGGGCCTGTGGAACTATATTTTTCTATAATAAAGAAAAACCAACAAAGTGTTTACTTCAGTGGTTGAACAAAGCAAGAATGAGTAAATATTTGGTCACAGCCAGTATGGGTAAATTATGGCATCGAGCAACAGGTTAACTTATTATATGGTTCTAACTAATAAAAAGTCCAGTCATGCTAGCCGCACAATTACTCTAGCTCACCTCCACTGCTATCCTCTTCACCACCCCAGCCCGTCACCCCCTTCACCCACCAGCTCCCGGTTCCCCCCACGTCACCAGCGAATTAATTGTATTGGAATTAGTTAATTTTACCACCACACCACCCCGTTAAGTACAGTACTGCCGTGTCCTTCAGGACTCATTTAGTTTAAAACTCGGCTTGAAACACGACGACCCTCTTTAAGGGAAGATGTTGATTAATAATACGGGCGATACTCCCGTGGCTCACAACTCTCTGAAACGATGACTTACAATACTGACTGGAGCAGATGGAAGTGTGGGAGGTTGTACATCGTGAAAGTTTGGATACTGATGACATGCTTGAGTACTTATTTAATGATGCTAGTGTTTTGGTTGGTGATAATAATTGGTAGACAAGAAGTCCTGGGTACTATGGGATCCAGCAACTTTAATAGAAGGAGATGGTTACACATCTTGGAGGAGTTTGATGATATTAAAATACTGTACTGGGGAATCATCAGCCTACCCAAATACATGTATAGTCTCGTTCAAGATTCTTCGAATATTGCTTGAGACACCTGGCAACTCAAGGCCGTTTGTTTACTATAGTACGTAGTATAATATAATACGAAACAACAAAGCCCAACCAATAATTAAGCAACAGGGAACTAAGTAACCAATCACCGATAATCTTTTACATTCAATCTTAATTTTTATTACGTACTATAGTAAACAAACGGCCTTGAGTTGCCAGCTGTCTCCAGCAATGTTCGAAGAATCTTAACGAGACTGTACATTAGGGTTGCTCATTTTTCCCAACTTTAGAAAATTAAGGGTGGGGGTGTTTTTTCCCATTATTTCGTTACTCTTAAATTCATTGGTGCCAGAATTAATGAAATCCAACATGTTCTAGGGGTCGCGAATCCAAATATAAAAAATGAATTTTTGCGAAAAAACGTCAAAACTCAAGCTTTTTCTCTTATAGATCAGCAATCGCGCTGCTTTTCACTACTTAACCCTAATGGCTGGCTAGAGCAGCTATTCAGCTTTCCATTGACACCTAATTCGATTGCATGCACCTCTTAGTTGACCTTCTAGTTCAGGTCAAAGGCTTTACCTGCATTAAGGGAACCAGATTCCAAAATATTCATAGTTTTGACTTTTCCATTTATTCGAAAACACATATCAATATTTTGCCGTCACAGTCTTTTCCATGATATATTTCCCTCTTAAAAAAACAAGCATTGAAATAGGTCAATAACTCTAGGAGGAGATGCAATTTGAAAGTTCAATCCCCCCTCTATTCAACTCTCACAGTTGCATCAGAGCAGACTTGCTGAAGCCACTAATCTGCTTCCTGTGCTTTTCCACAAGTTGCATGACATCCTGCAGCTGCTGCTCATCCTTCGTGACTGAACCAATGAAGTCCTGCATAAGCTTTATTCCCCTTTCGGCCACGTCATTGGTTACCTTCAGGCTTCTGGAGAAATCTTTCAGCTTCATGAACTCTTCGTTTTTCTCCCAGTCTTCCACCGGTGACATCAGCCATGCTGTGCCGCACACATGATGCTCCTTGAAGATCATCCATGAACGTTCATCTATCAGGTCGGAAAGCCGTGTAGTCTGTTGGATGACCAAGTTGTCGTTGGCGTAGTCGTTTGTTTCTTCTAGGCAGCTCAATTTGGTCGCCATCTCCTTTTTCTCTGCCGCACTCAACTTCTCGCTGCACAGCGGCAGAACGACGGTCTGTGGCCTTAGATACCACAGGTGGCGGCTCGCGACCGCCAGCGCCGCATCAGCCACCTCACAGTCCACGGCCCTGTAGCGGAGGAGTTCGTGATGCAGTTGCAGGTCATTCACAGGAGCATCCTCGGCTACTGGTGATTTCAGCCACGCCGGTGTGTACAGCAGAGACACAAAGATCGCCATAATCTGCAGCTTGACGCACAGGTCACTGCTGAGCTCTAGCTGGTGGCTAAACATGTAGATCTTGAGGTAGTATATGATCTTCGCCATCCAGCGAGCGTGGTGACATGCGCCAGGACGCAGAAAGTGCGTGCCGCGCGGAGGATTCACACCGAGGACGAGGAGCGTTAGTTCTGCCGCTTCTCGGTAATCCTCTCTGGCCCATTCTGTGACGGTCAGCAGGTAGCTAACGGTCCTGTGTCGGAGGTGACTGAGCCAGTCAGACTCTGGTAGATTTGCAATGTCCAGCCTGAGATACTGAGAGTGATCTAGTTTGACTCCACCTTTTCTTAAGAGTCTGGAAGAGAGGGTCCGTAGGGGCCGATGTTTTGCCGAAGATGTTGCTGGCAGCGGCTCTCACCACCAGTTCCATGACGTGGTGTCTGCACCCAAGCCTCAACAGCTGTTTTTCCAGCAGCGCCTCCAGATGGACAACCGCACCTTGGACTCGCCCTGTGTTGGACGACGTTGTATCAAAGCACAGTGCCTTGACGTTTGAAGCGCAGCTCCAGTCCTCGATAGCACGAGCTGTTGCGCGTGCCTGGGTCAGGCCAGTGCCGTCCTTCACTGGCAAGACAGCAAGCAGCTTCCCTTCCTCATGGCCGCGCCCTGAGATGAAGATGGCCTGTCGGTGTTCTTCTTCTCCCACGACGTTCTGAAATGAGAGAAATATAAAAATTCAGACAGATAATGAAGAATTATCAAGGCTGCCTTTTTCTCCAAGCTTTTTGTTAATGATTTGATACATTTCTAACAATATATTACAATAGTCTAGGCTTTGGTAAAATATTAATGTAGTACCTAAACGTGTTCTCACCTTAACCAGCTTACCATCCCAGTGCACCACTGCATGTGGTGGAGGCGTGAAGGCTTCCCTTTGTGCGGCAGCTACCTGACGACGGTGTGAAGCTCGCGCCCGTCTCGCAGTCTCTCTCGAGATCCGGAACTCAGACAGATCGCCTGGCGGGTTAGCAGAGCGCAGCACTGCTGCGACCACCGAAACTATCTGCGAGCAAAAGCAGGCAAGGGTGTCAGTAGAAAATGTCGACTGTTTAAGTGCTTATCAAATAATTAACAGAAATTTCAAACATTCCAAACACATTTATGGATGCACTTACTTCGTTATTGGATATCCGAAGACGGTCAGCGAGTTCCTTTAATGCTGGCTCTTGGAGAATGCGACGTGGAAGCTGAACCGTCACATAAGGGTGCTTTGACGTGTACCTGCCAGGTTGTATCGCTGTGTCCTTTTTCTCCATTTCTACTTCCGTTGGGGTGTCAGCCACCACAGAGGTTTGAGGTCTCGAATCACTGCTGCTTGGTTCACAGGCTGCAAACCTTCCCTGTTTCTGTATGTATATTATGTATGCTGGATTATATATCATGTATGTATATTATGTATGTGCTCCACTTATGTATTATTTATTCAGCCTAGCTAGCAGCGTGTGGCAATGTTATTACCATATCCCACACGCTTAATTAATGTGCCTGACGACGTATGGAAGCTGCTAATGTATCACTTGCCATACGTCGCCTATAGCAGTTGACCGGGAGCCTAGTCAAGAGAGAGTGCTGCTCTCCTCTGTGTACATACTTATCCAGTAAACCGAACCTACAAAGCTATACAGGTGTTTGTGTTCTCTCCTGTATATAGAACTTATTATTCAGAACCTAACATGGCGCAGTGCGTAGTCTTACTGGATAATTACGAGTGATAGTGCAAAGTTTGTAGAAAGCCGGCTAGGGTCCCCTCCCGTCTTGGGTCAAGCCTTGGGTCAACTCCCGCGCCATCTCTCCTCGAAGAATTTCAGCAACTTTGAGCAGTGTCAGTGACAGTGATTTTCTGTGAAGTGTTTAGTGCATTGTGTGTTCGTGCCATTCATGTGTGACCTTGTTCTAAAGGATTCCCAAGGTATACGGCACGTTCTGGGCATTTGTAAGGAGTAAAGTTCAGTGCACCCGTCTCTGACCGCGTCCTGAGGGTAACTAGACTGACTGGGAGTCGCCGCGCCTCTCCCTCCACCCCCCCTCACAGCGCCGCCTCCACCCCCCCTCACAGCTGGGGCGAGACGCTTTGCCGGCCCAGGACACACACTCACTCGCACACGTACATATACTGTACTAACACTCGCTGACCGCGCGGCTTCCTTATATATATTTTATATATATAACCTACTTATCTGTGTATTTAATTAATTTTTTGTCTGAAATCTTGTTGATACGACGGGCTGACCGGTCAACACTGATTAAGACATAGTACACAGAGGAAGTAGTTATGTCTCACGCCTTACGTAGCCGTGGACCCAGCGTCTGGATGACCCAGGCGGGTGATAGCCCCGCAGAGACGGATGACCAGACCGGCCACGACGCTTCAGCCCCCACATCGCGCAGTCCCTCACCTCAATATTCAGCGTTGTCTCCAGAGATAATTGCTTTACTGAAGTTTATGAGAGATGAGAAACGCGAGGATGAAGCCCACAGACGTTTGGCGGATGAGCACAGAAGGCAAGCAGAGGCAGAACGAGACAACCAACGGAGATTGGAAGACAGTGAACGGTTTGAAGCCTTGATATCTCGCCTCACTGTTAACCAAGCCCCTGGCTCTAACACTGCCTCGGTACTGACTGGTTCAGATACCTCATCCATGCTTCCTTCACACCCCCCAGCCCCACCTAAAGCAGCAGCTCAAACGCCGCCCATCTTGAAGCCTGATGAGACTTTCCAGACTTTTCGTGAATGGCGGCGACGGTGGACTGATTATTCTACAATGGTGGATCTCCAGAGTTTGTCACAGCCTAAACAACTCATCCAGCTGCGCATGTGCCTGTCCTTGGAAATTCAGCGTGTCTTGGAACATACGTTGCAGGTACCCCCAACCTCTTTGCTGTCTGTAGAGGAGGTACTGGACGTTCTACAACGGCACATCAAAGGACAGCAGAATGAAGCTCTGCGCAGGAGGGAATTGTTTAGCTGCAGACAGATGGAGGGTGAGTCTTTTGATGCCTTTTACGTGCGTCTTAAGAGAGCCTCGGAAGAGGTAGATATATGTCCAGGCCACCACCAGCAGTGCGAGGAGACCCAGTTGAGGCAGGTGATCCTGATGGGTGTTAAGGACGAGGAACTTGTCCAACGCCTCACCTCCCTCGACTCTTCCTCTTCTCTTAAGGATGTGTTGACGATATGTCGCTCCTATGAGGCTGCCAGGTGTGCCACCTCTGCCATCCGTGCTCCCCCTACAGCTGTACGCGCTGTGTCCCGGTACAAGAAGGACAAGAAGTCTGTTCCTACGCCTTCGCCCACCACGTCCACGCCTGGTTTATTTTGCAACAACTGTGGTAAGCAGCACGGAACACAGGTGTGTCCAGCTGCTCAGTCTACCTGCAACAGTTGTGACCGTAAGGGCCACTGGTCACTCACAGTACGGTGCCCAGCCAAACGCGTCCAGTGCAATGTGTGTGGTCGCCTGGGCCACTATGACAAGTGTTGCCCTTCCAACATACCCAAGGGACCGCGTCGGCGGAAGCTTCAGCCCCCCTCCACCAGAGAGGGCCGCCCACAGTCTTCCAATCAGAGGTACGACGACTCTTGACAACGCTCGAGCCACATTAGGAATGTGTGCTCCCCCCAGCGTCCCAGGACCAAAGTCCCCCAGTACATCAGCGTCATCGTGACCTACGGCGGTGTGTCATCCCGCCTTCAGATGTTGCCCGACACCGGCGCTGATGCTACAGTCATCGGTCCCCAGCATTTGCAATGCTTGGGGCTCTCTCCAAGTGATCTAGGACCGCCCCCCAAGGATCTCCGCTTTATGGCAGATGGTTCACAGATGACCCCGGCCCTGGGTTCACTCCAAGCACAAGTCACCTTTGGCAACAGGTCGTGTCAAGCCTGGATTGATGTGCATAATGGCGTCCCGACTCCTTTGCTGTCCTACAGACATTGCCAAGAGTTGGCCATCATCCCCCAGGACTTCCCAACACCGATTCTCGAGGTAAAACACGCCAACAGGGTGCACGAAGGGAGCAGCAACTACCCTGCTGCCGCCCTGCCCCTACCTCTGGCCAGTGACACCTCTCCTTCGGTAGTTGTCCCTGCTGCTTCAAGTCTCCACGCCTTGGCTCGCCTCCACGACAGTCACTGTGGAGCCGAGGCCACCAAACGGCGTGCAAGACAGACTGTGTTCCGGCCTGGCATCGACCCCGACATCTCCAATGCTGTCCAGGTGTGTAAGCCCCGCCACGTATTACAACCCAGCCAGCAGCAGGAACCCTTTATGAGTGACGACAACCCCACCCGCCCCTTTGAGTCTGTGTCGGCCGACTTTTTCTGTGTGTCAGGAAAGTCCTTCCTCGTTATCGTCGACCGTCTCTCTGGTTGGCCGGTTGTCATCAAGTGCGGTAATGACACGACGTCTGCCGCCACCATCAGCAAGTTCCGCCACTACTTCCGTGACGTGGGCGTTCCTGTACGCCTGCGAACCGACGGAGGGCCTCAGTTCACAAGCCGGGACTTTGCTGTGTTCCTTGACCGATGGGGAGTCCGGCATGTGTTGTCATCGCCCCATTACCCGCAGTCCAACGGCCACGCTGAGGCTGCTGTCAAATCCCTGAAGCACCTCATCCTTAAGGTGGCCCCTTCTGGGAACATTGACTGCGAGGCCTTCGACAGGGGTCTTCTTGAACTCCGCAACACACCTAACTACACCGGACGCTCCCCTGCCCAGGTCTTGTATGGACGCCCCCTTCGTTCTTGTGTCCCTGCTCACCCTCAATCCTTCTCCAAGGAGTGGCAGGCCAAGACAGAGGATTGTGATCGCCGAGCCGCCGAACGTGTTCAGGACGTCGTCGCCCGCTACAATGACCACGCCCGTTCTCTCCCCAGGTTGAGTGTCGGCACCCAGGTCCGTGTTCAGGACCCGACCTCCCTACGTTGGGACAAAGTAGGCGTAGTCATGGGTCTCGGCAGGTCACGGGACTACCAGGTGCGGTTACCCAGTGGTCGTGTGTGGTGGAGGAACCGCCGTTTTCTCCGACCCGTAACAATGCCTTCTGCTGGCCCCGCCACCAGTGTTGAGTCCCATACCCTTCCCAGTGATGAAGTCCCTCGACGCTCAGAACGGATCCAAAAGAAAAGGTCCGCTCAAGACTTCGCTATGAGCGTATAGGGGGGAGGGAGGTGTATGTATATTATGTATGCTGGATTATATATCATGTATGTATATTATGTATGTGCTCCACTTATGTATTATTTATTCAGCCTAGCTAGCAGCGTGTGGCAATGTTATTACCATATCCCACACGCTTAATTAATGTGCCTGACGACGTATGGAAGCTGCTAATGTATCACTTGCCATACGTCGCCTATAGCAGTTGACCGGGAGCCTAGTCAAGAGAGAGTGCTGCTCTCCTCTGTGTACATACTCTTATCCAGTAAACCGAACCTACAAAGCTATACAGGTGTTTGTGTTCTCTCCTGTATATAGAACTTATTATTCAGAACCTAACAGTTTCGACCTTTGCTTCTCGACTCGTTCCTCCTGCTTTCTCTTCTTAGCGGCAAAAATCTTATCGTTACCACTCATGAACGCTTTTCTTTCTCCACGTTGGTCTTGATAGAAAGCGATGGCTTGTTGTTTGTCGGCCGGTGTAAGCAGCCGGTTCTTCTCGATGTCCTCTACGGCGTCCGGTGCTCCGATGTTCCACAACAGGTCAAGTTGAGACTTGAAGTTTTCAACCTTATCTTTTGCAGCCCTGTCCCGACTTTTTTGTAGACTTCTCCAGTGCTCCCATAACCTTGTCAGCTTCTCCCGGCACCCCCTCTCTGAGATAGTCTTGATGCGAGCTAAATTCCAGAACGTGAGTATGTTTCTCACTGTTTCTTGAAACGTCTCCTGTCTGTCACCAGATTCATTCACTGTGTGAAAGAAGAACTTCGGGACTTGACGCATCGTCGGGAGTTTACTGCCTCTAATTGACGATGCTGGCTGGCCTACTAGATAGATTTCAGTGGCAGAACGGGTAGTGGATGATGTTGGCCTGACAGTCCCCTTAGCATTCTCCCCCGACTGCGACTCACTCTCTTCCATGATTGTATGTATATAAACAGATGAACTCTGTAAGAAAAAAACGTTTTGCAATAAAACAAAATAGGCAAACAAAATAGGGTCACATAAGAGCAATTTAATCACCTGTAGAAAATACAACATAAATAGATAACCATAAATTTACTGCCACAATATATAGCAGATTTGAGTAAATTATAAAATAACACCACAGTACCAACAACAACACAACACATGTCAAAACACTGCAAAGAAGCGCAGGGTTTTAAAGCTGCCAATGTGAACCTAGTGAATTTATAACTCCGTTAACGCAGGTAGGCTACAGCCTTTGACCTGACTTAGAAGGTCAAATAAGAGGTGCATGCAATCGAATTAGGTGTCAATGAAAAGCTGAATAGCTGCTCTAGCCAGCCATTAGGGTTAAGTAGTGAAAAGCAGCGCGATTGCTGATCTATAAGAGAAAAAGCTTGAGTTTTGACGTTTTTTCGCAAAAATTCATTTTTTATATGTAGATTCGCGACCCCTAGAACATGTTGGATTTCATTAATTCTGGCACCAATGAATTCAGGAGTAACAAAATAATGGGAAAAAACACCCCCACCCACAATTTTAAAAAAGTGTGAAAAAATGAGCAACCCTACTGTACATGGAGGAAAGTTGGATTATGCAGAATTGTTTTATTTCATGTTGAATAAGGACGAATGATGTTATAGTTATGGGTTTGCTTAGTGATTTGTTCGCATTATAAATTAGTGTACATGTTAACAAAATACAAAAGCTAATTACGCGAAAAAGATATTGGTTGCCGGATGACAAAGAAGAGGAGCTTATCACTACTATACAAGATTGGTATACAGATTATGAACCAAAATATGTTGATAGCTTTTATGATGATTTATTGCAAATCATTGATTCTGTTTTGACGACAAGTAAGTGTAGTTATAGAGGAAAAATAAATAATGGGAAAAGTCATATGTATATTAAGGAGAAATTGGTTCAGGGCTTGAGTAAATTCCTTAGAAAGGTGCAAAAAGAATGGAGTGCAAATTCAAATTATAATTAACTCAAGGAAGTACTGAAAGAAACTGAAAACAAAATGCGCAGTGAATTCAAGCCAGACGCGAGTGACAAGTACCAGACAGAATTTTTAGGGAGAATTGGTAAAGGCAAGAGAGCTTGGATGGCAAATGGATGAAAGTGAATCGAGTGCGAGATGTTCGAAGCAAGAGTAACAGATATTCTGACCCACAGGACAGGGCCAGTCACCTTAATATGAAATGGGCTGGAACGGCTAGTTTTGCCGAATTATTTCCGAGTGTGCAGGTTCAAAATGGGAAGTCTACGGCACCTGGTGATGATGGAATAGCAAACGATATCATTTATTATCTGGCTGCTTTTAAAGAAGGACCCCTTTTAGACTTGTTTAAAATGTCTTATAGTGGAGGTTGTATCCCTCCTAAGTGAAAGAAAGCAGTAATTTTACCAATACCAAAGAGAAATGGAGATTTTCGTCCAATATCTTTACCCTCTTGTATTATTAAAATTAGGGAACGAATTTTATTGAACAGGTTGTTATATAAAGTGGAAAATCTCTTAGCGCCCAATTTACATGGATTTATGGAAGGGAGAACTACTGCTGATTTAAAAGGGACCTTTGATAGGACCGATAAAGAAGTCATACTTTTTTTCCTGAGTTGCTGAAATAGATTGATGATTCCTTGAGTAACAGAATGGTACTCAGAAGAAAGAGAGATGGAGTTGGTGATTCCACAAGGAGATGTTCATAGTGTCACTCTTTTTTTTAAATTTAGATGGACATAATGGCTCTCTACGAATTTTCTGGAGACACACAGGTTGTCCAGTAATATATGTTGATGGAATTCTTTTGCAGCGTAAATAGGTGATAAACATGCAAGAGGTTTTAGATGTACTGAATATACTTTGATGTAGATTGGGTTATGTAATTCACAATTAAAAATCTAAACATCAGATCAGAATATATGTACAACGGGATATATTTTTTAATGGATTGAGGCTATAAAAATTTGATGCTTACAAATAATTTGAGATATAAATTGGATATAAGTCCAACAATAAAGTACGTGAGATGCAATACCAGGAGAATGCATGTAAAGGACGTTTAAGACCTTTAAGAGGTTTGGCATGGAAGGAAAATGGCGCAGATATTCCTATTTTAAGAATGGGCTATATCAGCATTATACGTTCAGATAGTGACTATGCAGTTCCAAGCCTTATAATGTACAGTAAGAAATTTTTTCAAAAGCTTGAAGTGATACCAAATGAGGCCATGAGAATAGTTTTATGTTGTCAACGGGATACTAGAAGTGAACTAATGAGAATGTAGTTAAGTTTACCAAGTATAGAACAAAGAGTAAAGGAGCTTGCTGTAGCTCCTACTCTTAGGACCATTAGGAGAGGCGGAGATAATAGGTTGTCCCGTACAATAAGGTGCTTAAAATAAGAAGAGATCTTGGCATTGCTGCCAAGTATGCTAGGCTACTGTATAATATTATGATGAAGTATGGACGAGATAAATGTTGCATTTCATTACAAACTCATCTAAGGTTTGGACCATGGCAGTAAGGATGCATTGCAGTAAATATTTTACAGCTTGAAGGAAAATAAAAAAATTGGTATCCCAGTTATTTACGAAATGCCTTTTTAGAGAAAATAAGTAGTTTTCCCAGACGAAACACTGTACTGTACATATATATTGTAATGAATCAGTATTACGAAACGGTAAAGATGATATGGTGTTTTCATACATAACGGAATATCTTATCAATGAGTATTATGCAGATAAAACAGTTTGCAAAAGATTTAGTAATAACACCTCATCCCCGCTGACCGAATATGTGAAGGAATTCAGGTAGTTTTTTTTTTTAGATGTTAATATATATTAAATTTTGTACATAGTAGAAGTGCATTGGAAGCCTTGCAGAGTAAAAATCCATGTAACTCTTAAATTGTAAATATAAGTAAAAGATATATATATATATATTTTTTTTTTAGAGGGATTAGCCCACCCGGGCACAGGTCACAAACCCACATCGGGGCCTGTGGGGCAAAATGTAGTAGTAATAATAATTATAATAATAATAATAATAATAATAATAATAATAATAATAATAATAATAATAATAATAATAATAAATTTGACAAAAAATACAAATAAAAATAAAATAATTTTAATAATAATATAGAACCATAAAGAAATATCCCCCCCCCCCCCCGCAAAAAAAATTAAGAGTGAGAAACGATATACAGTGTGTATGTTGTGTTGTCAAAGTAAGAGAAACAATTGAGACTCTTCAATTGTGCAAATAAGGCAGAAAGCACTTTCACGCTTACGTGAATTACGAAATTTAAGCCTATAAGCTTCAGACACCAACTCACACGCTTTCAGCACAGCCCACTTCACCTTCTCATAGCCACTACAGTCATCCACTGACATTGACAAATAGATTTCCTGAGCTTTTCCTACGCACATAGACAGAAGGAGTACTGTCCACTGTTCCTTTGGCCATCCCAAACTCATGGTTACCTTCTGAAATTATCTAAAATATTTATCTACAGCCTTTTCTTGGAATGGAGGAACTAATTTAAAATTATGAGCAACATTGAAGAGAACAGTGGTGACTGCAGGAAGTGGGCCACTTAACTCTAACTCCTCCAGACAAAGTTCTCTCTTAATTTCTAATTCTCCCATTCATATCTCTCTCTCCCCATCCTCTCTTTCTCTTTGGAGTTCAAGTTTCCTGAGTTTAATTTGATGTCCATGCTCAACCCACTCTCTCTCTCTCCACCTTCAGCTTGGCCTAAAGCACTCTCATCAAGTAGCTCTTCATCAACCATATACCTGATCAGTTCATTCTTATTTCCATGCTTTCTCATACCTTTCTTAACCTTCAGTTAAAAGTGTTCAGCAACTTCAAACAAATCACATTTACGTAACACATTCAATGCCTCCACTGTGAGTGACTGGGCAAATTCATTTACAGCACAAGTAATCTCGAATTGCTTTACTACCTCCTTCATCCAACTTAGTTTCAATTTTAGAATAGAATTTGAATACTAAGTGCACCCGCTCGCTTCATTACAACTCTGTTCGAGATCTGAACAACACAGATACGGAGCTCCGGAGAGCCTAACCATGAGCCCAAGCTATGGGCCACGCAATGTATCAATGATCCATGACTCGAGGTCCGAAACATCGAGTCAGGAGATCGAGTAAAGGTGGTGGAGCAGTGGTCGTGCAGCAGCCAAGGGTCGTTGGTCAGGTACCAGTCGGGTCGTCACGCCTATTATTCTATATCAAGCTTCGTAATACCTCCCTCCTTAAAGGAAAAACAAAAGTGTAATTAGACATCTTTTCTTTTAACAATAGATGGGTTCAATAAAGAATCTGCACATATCACTGGTTTATACAAACACTGTAACTGATAAAATAAATCACCATAAAACATAATTACCCAAAATCCTTCACCAACACTCTAAAGCAGGGGTTCTCAACCAGGGGGGGAATTTCCCCCCTCAGGTTTTCAGGGGGGGGGGGGGGAAACTGATACTAATATGGAAAAAATAAAGGATTTTCAGTAATATATGCATATTATTTGGAATGCACTTTTTGAGGCAGACAATCTTGGAAAGGAAGGGGGAATGACATTCTGACGTATGGTGAAAGGGGTGCATGGGGCAAACAAGGTTGAGAACCACTGCTCTAAAGGGTGAATAAGAATATATTAGTAAACACATTGTAAAATTTAGAGATTATAACATACACCAAAGTTGCAAACTTTAGTCTAATTCTGCAATATTAAGTTGAAAAATGTCGTGAATATCAAGGTTATATCTTTGCAACCTTAAGATTCTTTGATTTTTATAACTCATTTGCTCAAGAAAAGTCAATGGATTATGATCAGTGAACACCTTTACAGGGTGTTTAGCAAGATATATATATATCTCAAATTGCCTTACGCCCGTATTATTAAACAACATCTTCCCTTGAAGATGTTCGTCGAATTTCAACCCGAGTTTTAAAGTAAATATTTTCAATTAATTTGATTGGAATTAGTTAATATTACCGCCACACCACCCCATTAAGTATTGTACTGCGGTGTCCCTCAGGACTCAATTAGTTTAAAACTCGGGTTGAAACACGACGACCCTCTTCAAGGGAAGATGTTATTTAATAATACTGGAGTTAGTGTCATGATGAGCCCTAGTGTTCTGTTCAATGATGGACCCCAAGTACTCTTCACACATACTTCTGTACCTGGCCAGCTGCCACTCTTCAGCTCGGCACTGACGATCGACTCTGGGAGGTTGACAACCCTTGCATTGCCGACACCTGTGGTCGTTCTGGTCCTGCATCCTCCAGGAATGAGGGAAAGTGAACGGGAAGTACTCGAGCGGGTACACGTTGCCTTGCCTGCTAGTGAAGTCATCAGCATCGTAGAAGTTGAAGTGTCCACACAGACCATCCAGGTTATTTGCTTGTGTGGGGTGAGCCCACACGTCCAGACGATGGTGGCAGTGTTGCACCATACGCTTAGAGGAGTCTTGTAACACAGTACACTGGCCATTGCGCCACGTCAGAACAGAGTGAACTTTGAATGAACACCCCACTTGTTCCGGCCAAATAACAGGCACAGTGTAGGGGTCGCCGTTTACCAGTAGGTTGAACACGCTGGAGCCCAATGATATCAAGGTGTGTTATCGTCCTTGAAAGTGGTGCGTCCGAGGCAGGAAGGACCCCCAAAACACGGCTCAAAGTCACTGAAGACACCAGCCTCGGGGTCATAATTCATGTCAGTGTGAGCCACGGAGTAGTTACAGTAGACGCGCCAGTCGTACTGGTGATCGTCGAAGGTGAAGAAGTGGTGGTCGTCATATTTACAGCAGTGTTTACAGCAGTCGTCTATGTTACCTCTGGGAAGCCACCCCTTCCTGGTACACTGTGCATCACTACACAGTGACCAGACAACTCTGCTCCTTCACCGTACAACAACCCGTCAAACTTACAACAGTGGTTTGTGCCGGTGTCACCAAGGAAGTGAGGGAGAATCTTGCCACTGTTACACACTAATTGGAGACATTTGCTGGGTAGATTGAACATCACCTGGCAGTGATCCAACACGGTGTCGTTGAAGCAGAAGACAGCCTGCGGTCGTGGTCCGATACCGATATTTGCACTAATCAGCACAGGTCCTACCCCATGTGCCACAGCCAGCGTCAGGAGCGCTAGTAACAACACACACTGCCTCATACTCATGTCGACTGCTGCACACTTCACGAGCCGCACAGTGCGCCAATCATCCTCAGCAGAGACCTCTGGTGGTCTCCATTTACGCATTAGTACGCCACTCTTCTAATAATACCCCGTGGGGATAGTTGATACTTCATGTTCTGTTTGAGCAAACTCAGCCATCCTAATTAATTCTGGGTCCTTTTTTTTTGCTGATCTAACAGTTTCATCCTCTCCACGGGGGAGGTACTGAGCTCAACCTCAACTACGCTGGTATCAGTTTTGTGATTAAGTAATGCGATCATATCCTCACTAGTAATTGTTTCTAACACACCGTCACATACCTGAGGATTTTTAAATTATTCTTGACTCACTGGGGTTGCCATGTCCGTGTCAGGCTTTGGGTCCTCATGACCGACACACTCTGCCTTTTTCCTTATTGCTCTGGTAACAGCACAGGCAAGAAACACACCTATTTCAGCTGCCTCGATCTGCTCACTGCTGTTACTTAGGTCTATGACGCTCAAAACTATAGGATTATGGTTGTAAAACACCTTATCTCCTGCCAAATCATTTGCAAGAATAAATGATACACCATCAATGGGTAATTTTGGCACCACTCCCACGGTTACATTCTGGTACATATAATTTAATTGTAAATGAACTCAATGAAGAGAAACATTAATATGCCCACATTCTATCCCGGTTAACACCACATTTGCCTGATAATGGCAATATACCTTCTAACATCAAAGATTGAATGGCCCCGTATTTCTCAAAATAACCACAGGTTTCGTACTATCTTCATTACCCACCAGAGAGACTCTAGCCTCTGAACTAAAACGCTTAAATTCTACCCTAACATTCTGTACACATTGATAATCTTTTCTAGGGGACTTTACAATGTATGAATTCCTTATACTGGCAAGAGCTGCTGGAGCATCCTTGGACTCATTGTCTTTAAAAAAACATCAATTACTTTTTGTATGACCCAAGAATTTACAGTTAAAACATCTTACGGGCTTTCTTTTATCTAAATCAGAACTCAGGTGAGAGCTGGAACTGTCAATTCAATTTCAATTTCAATAATTTATTCCTTGATAGAGGAAGCGGGATCCTAGTGCTGTCACTAGGTACCCCTGTACAATAACACGTTTCTGGAACTGTCTTCCTTAAAATAACTTCGCTTACCTGTCGACGAAGACGTTGTGGCGAGGCGTTACTCTTTACAAAGTTACTATGTAGTTTGGCATGAGAGAATAATCCTCTGCCGTACGGGCTGTTTTCTCTAGTGTGTTCACTCTATTTTCTTGAAGATACACTTTAACTCTATTAGGAAAACACCTCTTAAACTCTAATACCAGTAACAGTCGACACAGTTTCTCATAATCATTACACACCTTTTTCACTTTCACACCAACGAGAAAACATATCAACCTTCTCCCTTGCAAATTCTAAGTAACTCCGACTACCATGCTTACGTGAATTGCGAAATTTAAGCCTATAAACTTCAGACACCAACACATTCGCTTTCAGCACGGCGCACTTCACCTTCTCATAGTCACTACAGTCATCCACTGACATTGACAAATAGATTTCGTGAGATTTTCCTACGAACATAGACTGAAGGAGTACTGTCTACAGGTCCGTTGGCCATCCTAAACTCATGGTTACCGTCTGAAAATATCTAAAATATCTATCTACAGCCTTTTCTTATGAGCAACATTGAAGAGAACAGTGGCGACTGCAAGAAGTGGGCCTCTTAACACTATCTCCTTTACACTAAGTTCTCTCTTAATTTCTAATTCTCCCATTCATATACCTCTCTCCCCATCCTCTCTTTCTCTTTGGAGTTCAAGTTTCCTGAGTTTAATTTGATGTCCATGCTCAACCCACTCTCTCTCTCTACCTTCAGCTTGGCCTAAAGCACTCATCAAGTAGCTCTTCATCTACCATATACCTCATCAGTTCATTTTTAATTCCATGCTTTCTCATACCTTTCTTAACCTTCAGTTAAACGTGTTCAGCAACTTTAAGCAAGTCACATTTACGTAACTCATTCAATGCCTCCACTGTGGGTGACTGGGCAAATTCATTTACATCACAAGTTATCTCGAATTACTTTACTACCTCCTTCATCCAACTTAGTTACAATAGTAGAATAGATTATGAATACCGAGTACTGAATAGTTTACATGGAAATTAACAAACACTGAATCGAGCCTTTACTTAAGAAATTAGTATTATAAAAAAAAAAATCTACGAGACCTACATATGGAACATCTCCTTGGACAGGCCCCAAATTTTGTTAGGAGCTTTGTTCCTGAGCTGGACACCTTACCAGGAACTGGGAGGGAACCGACACCCAGAGATTCGAACGTGTTTTGTTTACTTACATTCCGCCTCATGTTTAGCCTATTGCTCCCCTGTACTATTCAGTCTTACTCAGGTATTCTACATCACTATAGGAGAGGAGTAGCAAACGCAATGTTGTAATGCACCAAATATTGACAAGAAACACAAAAAACCAGCAATAATCAAGAAATTAACAATCGCCACACTCATACAATAGAGTTACACAAGTGATCGTGGGCCCTTCATGCCCGGTGGCGAGTCTGGTGGTACAGTTTACCAAAGCTTGAAAGTTCGAACGCTCGTGCTTGGCTAGCGCGCACACGCCAGCCGGATGACAGCGCACAGTGACATCGTTTTCCAGCGGAAGTAAAATTGTTAATTAATGCCTTCCAAAAGAAACAATCGACATATGACAAGGTTTGTTCCACTGGACGGTTTTTTGGCGATTTTTCCCACCAAGTTTGATGAAAAACGACTGTGCGGTTTCAGCTGCCCACAACAGACACACACACACAGACACACGTAGTCGTGGTTGTTATAATCATAGTCGTGGTTGCTACAATCATGGTCGTGGTTGTTATAATCATAGTCGTGGTTGATATAATCTTAGTCGTGGTTGTTATAGCCATGGTCGTGGTTCTTATAATCATAGTCGTGGGTGTTATAATCATAGTCGTGGTTGTTATAATCATGGTCGTGGTTTTAATATTCATGGTCGTGGTTGTTATAATCATGGTCGTGCTTGTTATAATCATGGTCATGGGTGATATAATCATCGTCGTGGTTGTTATAATCATGGTCATGGTTGTTATAATCATGGTCGTGGTTGTTATAATCATAGTCGTGGTTGTTATAATCATGGTCGTGGTTGTTATAATCATGGTCGTGGTTGTTATAATCATGATCGTGGTTGATATAATCATGGTCGTGGTTGATATAATCATAGTCGTGGTTGTTATAATCATAGTCGTGGTTGTTATAATCATGGTCGTGGTTGTTGTAATTATGGTAGCGGTTATTACAATCATACTCGTGGTTGTTATAATCATGGACGTGGATATGATCATGGTCGTAGTTGTAATAATCATAGTCGTGGTTGTTATAATCATGGTCGTGGTTGATATAATCATGGTCCTGTTTGTTATAATCATGGTCCTGGTTGTTATAATCATGGTCGTGGTTGTTATAATCATGATCGTGAGACTTACAGTATCTAATATACTATTAGAAGGAATAGAATAAAGGTTAGAATAATTAGTTGAAGAAATATTAGCAATAAGGAGAGGTGAAAATCATAAACAATAAAAATCATTATGAATCACCGATGATCAATCCGCAATAAATTATATTATGAAGAGAAGTGACCTTGATTCTGGTTATATTAGTCACCATCAGCTTAAGTCATCATCTACGTTAGTCAGTTTTAGGCCCATCTCAGATGACTGACCGACCATCGATGTTCTTTCCTCGCGAGGGTGTTAGTTTTCAATGCGTCTTACTATTTACGCTGGTGGATGTAAGACCTCCTACCCTCACTGACGCAGCTATGGTCAATTTGGTGTTATTCTTGCTTATGAATGCCTTCTAATCTGTCTCAAATCTGTCCGTCCTGTCTATTGCCATCCCAACTGCCTGTTCGTCTGCGTGGTATTTGAATGTAAGCCCGTCTGTACTCTTTGTGTCGTCAAATCTGTCTGTCTTATCCGTTGTTGGCGTGTGTCTGCCTGTTTGTGTAATGTGAACCAGTCAGTCAGCTGTCTGTCTGTCATGTTAGTTGCCATATTGTCTATTTGTTCATGTATGAATCTGTACCAACCCCGGGCTGTCTCTCCTTTTCTCCGAGTAACCCCGCACCGTCAACCACAACAAACCCATTCCCAAAGCAAGCATGAGTAGAGTTGGGGTCACACACTCTACCGTTTCCATCCACTCCATGATTACGGCCATTATCCCAACCACAGAACTATCAGTCACGAAATAAAAATAACTACGCTCTGCTACCATTTGTAACCCGTCGGAATTGCTGGACTTTAATTTCTCACTTGACTTGGGGCCTATTAAAGATTATTAGATGGTAATTGCAGTGGAAGCGCCCCTTAGTGAGAAATCCCGAACCAGCAAAAGAGCACTAAAATTTAATAAACAAAATGAATTGTCCGTCACCCGTGGAAGGACAGCGTCTGTGACTAGGATGAATGAGACACACTGTAAAATTTACACTTATATTCCCTCCAACGCTACAAACACAATCAAATAGTGGTACACCAATATGCCCACTTTTTAACCTGAACTTAAAATACTACTCTGGGGAATAAAAGTTATTCATGATGTTGAAATTATTAGAAACTCAGGCAATGCCTCATTAGAGGATAGTAGGTTTAAAGTATTAAGAAATGTTGTTTGCACACATGAACCAGGCCTTAAGGGCTTTCAACAAAATATCAATCACTGAGAAAATGGTATTAAAAAAATAAGAAATTAACAACTCTACAATGAATAGGCCTTAAGGGCACTCACCAAAATTATATCCAGCACTGAGAAATTGGTATAAAAATTAGAGCTTATTAACTCAACAAAATTATATTACCCCAACAGATACACACCTCCTAACCTAACTTAAACACTACTCTGGGGAACAAAGGTTATACCTGAGATTGAGATTATAAAGAAATATTAAATGCACACAGCATACATTAGTAACTGAAAAAATAGTATTAACTACACACAAAAATATTGTCACTATTATTAAGAAGTTACTGAGTCCACCAATACCCGTGAACCATGCTTCCTAACCTAACACACACACAGATTCCACCTGCACTCCGTAGTCGTTTAAGGCACAACCAACAGGCACCCGTAGTTTAAGGCCCAAATCAGCCTTTCTCCACCTTGGAAAGTGTACTTCTAAACTCCACTGACTCTTGGCCCCAGTGTGCGGCCCTGTATCACTCAGCTGGCTTCACTTTACCCCCAGTACATCCATGAAGCGGAACGGAGTGAGCCAATCAGACATTGTACAGTTGAGAGAAGCTTTAGCTTCCCGTTAGCAAGAGGGTTTCACTAAGCTGCTTGAGACATGTGGTATTGTGAGCTCGAGGTAGAGGAGAGCTGATGACCCCAACGATCGTCCAGTCGTCAGCTGGGCACCCAGACTGCCAGATTCATTCAAGAGATCCTTTGATACCCCGCTAAACAGTGACAGGCCTACACTCGTCGGTCCAACGGCGACAATCGCCACCCTCAATCATCAACGGCAGTCTCAAACGGCAGTCAATCTCTCGCAGTCATCACTCTGGCAGTCAATTTCTCGCAGTCAATTGGGTTCTGACGGAAACCCTGAAATGAACTCACTGTTAGCTCTTGTTAACTTTATCACTGCCCTATCTAAACCCTGTCTGAGATCGAATGAGACTTACTTGTTATACTGCAATAGGGCAACACAGGTGACTAAACCACGTGACTATTTCTGTGGACGGACGCGCAGGGTTGTCCTGTAGGTCCAATCGCTTTCACGTGACTGAGGACCAGCCAGTGTTGCATCTCTCCAAGGCGTACGTGACATATTTTCCGCCTAACTAATAACTCCTTGGGACACCCGTAACATTATTCAGACTGATAAACGATCTATAATAATTCCAAATTCAATAATAGTCCCTTAACTTCATGAATCGCATCATTATTAATTCGGCAAATTACATTTAATATCATATAGGCCTAGTTCCACAACCTCTCGCTATGTGTGGGGAGCGCTCTCTTCCCTCAGACGACCTTGAAAACTCAGTATCGCCAATGGCACGGCGTTTGAAATTACTTTGAAATTTCTCAATATTACATATATATATATATATATATATATATATGTAATATTCAGGAATTTCAGAGTAATTTCGAATGCCCCGCCATTAGCGATACTGAGCGTTCAAGGTCGTCTGAGGGAAGAGAGCGCTCCCCGCACATAGTGGGAGTTTGTGGAACTAGGCCTATATGATATTTAATGTAATTTGCCGAATTAATAATGATGTGATTCATGAAGTTAAGGGACTATTATTGAATTTGAGATTATTATAGATCGTTTAGCAGTCTGAATGATGTTACGGGTGTCCCAAGGAGTTATTAGTTAGGCGGAAAATAAGTCACGTAGGCCTAAGCTCACGCCTTGAGAGAATGCGACGAGGCCTCTCCCCCAGTCCCGGAGAGCATTCACAGAGACAAGACGTCTCTGCGCGCTTGTCCCAGGAATAGTCACGTGGCCTAGTCACCTGTGTTGCATTATTGCAGAGTAACAAGTAAGTCTCATTCGATCTCAGACAGGGTTAGATAGGGCAGTGATAAAGTAAACTAGAGCTAACAGTGAGTTCATTTCAGGGTTTCCGTGAGAACCCACTTGACTGAAGTTGACTGGAGTTGACCTGAGATTGACTGCCGTTTGAGACTGCCGTTGAGGATTGAGGGTGGCGATTGTCGCCATTGGACCGATCAGAGTAGGCCTGTCACTGTTTAGCGGGGTAGCAAAGGATCTCTTGAGTGAACGAGTGCTCCCGACAACTAAACGACACGGGACGCTAAAGCTTCTCTCAACTGTACAAGGTCTGATTGGCTCACTCCCGTCCGCTTTATGGACGCACTGGGAGTACACTGAGGCTATCTGAGTAGACTAATGGTCACACACTGAGACCGTGAGTCTAGGTCTCTAGGAGATACCTGGAGGAACATTTTCCCTCCCTTATTACGGGTGTAATTTAATAGTTTCTAGATAATTTTGATAATATTGTTTTGAATGTTTGTGCCATCAAGTGGAACCAGAGTGATACTGTGATTTGATTCTTTTAATGCCTCTGATTGTTCTTCATAATTCTGATCTCGGGTATAACCTTGTTCCCCAGAGTAGTGGTTAGGTTAGGTTAGGAAGTGTGCATCTGTTGGGGTGCTATAATTTTGTTGAGTGCCCTTAAGGCCTATTCATTGTAGAGTATTTAATTTCATGTTTTATTACCATTTCCTCAGTGACTGATATAATTTTGTTGAGTGCCCTTAAGGCTTATTCATTGTAGAGTATTTAATTTCTCATTTTTATTACCATTCCTCAGTGACATATAATTTTGTTGAGTGCCCTTAAGGCCTATTCATTGTAGAGTAGTTAATATCTTTTTTTGGTACCTAAGTGACTGATATTATTGTGTGAAAGCCTTTAAGGCCTGGTTCATGTGTGCACGGAACAGTTCTTAATATTTCAAATTTATTGTTGCCTGAGGTTCTAATAATTTTTATATCATGTATAACTTTTATTCCCCAGAGTAGTGTTTTAAGTTCAAGTTAAGAGGTGCGCATATTGGTGTACCATTATTGGATTGTGTTTGTAGTGTTGGAGGGAATATAAGTGTCTAAATGTAACAGTGTGTCTCATTCATCCCAGTCACAGATGCTATCCTTCCACGGGTCACGGACAATTTATTTTGTTTAGTAGTTTTAAGTGTTCTTGTGCTGGTTCGGGATTTTTTCTCAAAGGGGCGCTTCCACTGCCATTACCATCTATTAATTTTAAATAAACCCCAAGTCAAGTGAGAAATTAAAGTCCAGTAAATTCCGACCGGTTACATATATATATATATATATATATATATATATATATATATATATATATATATATATATATATGCTGATAACCACAAGGAAAGAAGAAAACACGAAGTTCCCAAGCGCTTTCGTGTAATTCACAACTTCAGGGGTGAGTACAGTCTGTACTCACCCCTGAAGATGTGAATTACACGAAAGCGCTTGGGAACTTCGTGTTTTCTTCTTTCCTTGTGGTTATCAGCATATACCTAGATCACGTGCACCTACAGTGATTTACTTGCATATATATATATATATATATATATATATATATATATATATATATATATATATATATATATATATATATATATATATATATATACAGGGTGTCCCATAAGTTTCCATACATATGTTTTTTAACATTGGATTGGTCGGCGTGGTCCTGTGGAGTGGCCTCCCAGATCCCCAGACCTTACCCCACTTGATTTTAAGCTTTGGGGGCATTTGAAGGCCATGGTGTATCAGGAAAAGATACAAAACATAAATCATCTCAAGCAACGTATCACCAACGCCATTGCAAGCATAACTCCAGCTGTGCTTGAACGTGTTCTTCAGCAGTGGAGGACACGCATTGAAGAGTGTTTTCAACAGAATGGTAGTCATGTAGAGCATATTATATAAATAAAAATGGATTTTCATATAAAAATGTTTATTTTTTCTATGTATGGAAATTTATGGGACACCCTGTATATATATATATATATATATATATATATATATATATATATATATATATATATATATATATATATATATGTATATATATATATATATATATATATATATATATATATATATATATATATATATATATATATATGGGAATCGAATCATGCACATCTACGTGTGAACAGGGATCACTACTACCGTGCCA
Source organism: Homarus gammarus (assembly GCA_958450375.1). Taxonomy (NCBI): domain Eukaryota; kingdom Metazoa; phylum Arthropoda; class Malacostraca; order Decapoda; family Nephropidae; genus Homarus; species Homarus gammarus. The sequence continues at coordinate 68,633 of CAUDMG010002354.1, read as the reverse complement.
CAAGGACAACAAAAAGCAATTCTAGGCTTTGTTTTATTTCACACAAAGCCTGTTCATTTGCCTTTGCTAAGCAACGTGAACCTCCATTGGGGCTTGCCCGTGCCAACTATCTGGTCGGAGTAGCTTTTTACTGAATCCAGCTAGGAAACACGAGGCTACATATATCTCTCACCAATCCATATAGCACGCGGACTATGTAGAGCACTGTTGTCTCATAAAAATGAGTTAGGGGTGCTTCTTGGATACTTAGCAGATAGCTTGTTATAACTTACTGCTAGCCATACCAGGATATTTTGATTGTGAATTAGAGTGCCTTGAGAAGCTTATTTTCCTTTTCATATGTAGCACATATACTGAGAAACTTCTTTCAGATTTTACTACATGGGTGCAATAACTACTATCTTCAGTTTCCAGAGTAAGATTTAAGCTACCTTTGAAACATTTCACATAAAAACTTTACTAAGAAACAAAGGGACAATGAACAAAAAGTAAGTATTGTAGTTTTATTGTTTTTATAACCTCTATGAAAATATAAGTAGGACTACAGGAAAATATTGTAAGAATATAAATATTCATGATCATGAAAAGGAATCACAAGATAAAATAAATAAATAAAATGCTGTTTGCAGTAGCAGATAATAATTAATAAAGGAAATACTGTAACTACTCTGGATTTCTTATTTCTGAACATGACTTAAAAATCAATTGTAAGGTATGACGAAAGAAAAAAAATGAAAATAAAAATTAATTGCTACATATGCCAAAGTCATCTACTTATTGATGCTCGGCTCGCCATGCCCCTACTAGTGGGGCAGCTAAATGCAATTTTTCAAGAGAATCATGCAAATGGTGATACAAGCACCAAATTTGGCATGGTAATTCTCTAATGGTTACTAGTCAAGTCTGCCTGAATGGCCATTTACAGAACCAAGGCTATTTTTCAAGAGGGCCGCCATATTGACCTTCAAAAGTTGATTTTTCTTATAGAAATTGATGCAGTTGGTCAATCTGAGTGATCTTGGTGTCGATATGTATGTTTTCAAGCATGTTCAGATGATTTTTTTATAGTTTTAGGTCCACTGTAACATTTTTATCCACATAAAATAACACCTTTAGTAAAAAATATAACAAAAAAGAACTTACTAAAAAAAAGTACTCACTATTAGCACTGGTTCCTGTGACTTCTCCTGACAGTACATCTTTGTGCATTTACTGTTGTTCACATATGCAGCTGCAAAGTGCTGTGCAGGAAAGTCCAGAGCGAATGCATTTGCATCTCCGGTTGCAGTCTTTCTTACAGGAACATTTGGTCAGCTCCTTATAGCATGTCGCAATCGGGGGAAGAGTCGTCCAACGTATCTTCCATGCCTCTCCCTTCTACGTCCATCCCCAGTTGACAGGACTGCTGGTTTCTGGATTGGAGATTGTTGCCTGGCCCCAGATGATACCAGCCTGGTAGGCAGCCCGCTTTGCATGTTCCTTGAGGGCTGCCTGGGTTGGTGGAATGGAGTCATGTGGTCTCTGCTTGCGGGAAAAGAGATTTAGTCTTGCCTCATCTACACCAGTGGCTGCACTAGATCTGTCGTACATGAGGACAACAAATCTTTCCAGCTTCTGCAGGTCAACATCAGCAACTGTTATTAGACATTGGCTGAGTTTGGTGAATGTTTCTGAAACTTCATCACAGATATTCCATGTCTGCCATGCAGATTTTTTTCCTTTCCCACGGAAGCCAGACACAACATCACAGCCAGTGAAAGCATGATAGTAAAGGATCCCACTAGCTTTCTTAGGCCCTATCGCAGAAACTACACCATGAACTGGAATCCATCGATGACTGGCTCCTTGGCCAAAGGCAATCCACATGTTATCTAGACCAAGCTCCTGTAGTGATGGCAGTACAGATACTGCTATGACGGCCACGTCAGTGTCATTGGCTTTGATGATGAGGGACTTGCTACCTTCCATTGCTGCATCCATAGCATGCACAAATATTCGTGTGTCTGCTTCCTCATGACAGCATGGAGCCACAGCTCCAAGGGACTTCTCTGTGTTGCTAATGGCATATTCTCCCTTTGTCACAACCACCGTGCTTGTCGTCTGTGCTTCACAGATTTTCTCCGCGAGAAAATGGAATAGTTCTGTCTTGTTTTTGTCATCTCGCAGAAAGCTTCTCCAGTTTTTGTGAGTCTTATTGGTTCCTGTAACTCTTCTCCTGATCCACTGTCCTCGTTTCGACCTGGCTTCAGACTTCAGACTTGACTTTTTGTACACATCAAACACTACATCCACCCTATTGTATTTGGCACCATAGAATTGCACTTTGGGCAGGATGTCTTCTCTGGCATAGGCATCAAAAGTCTCTCAGGTGCGTGGAGACAGGGCATTGATCAGTGCTGAGCCATCTCCATATGGTTCTCTCTCTGTAGCATTCATTTGTTGCTTTGGGGTCTCTGACCATTCGTGGTATCTTGCTACTGCTGCTCTCCTCTGTAACAACTGCATAGGTTCGCCTTTTCTGAGCTCTATTTAACTTTGTGTTGTTGAACAGAAGTCTGCAACTCTCATGATACTGTGCCTTGTTTCTCCTCAAGGTCTCCTCTATCCCATAATCTTCAACAAGTCTTGCAGGGTCAAGCTTGATTGGCAGTGCATTGATTGAATGAAATAGAGGAATATTCCTTGCCAAGCTCTTGTAACCGCCATCTCCTTTTTTGGCAGGATTTGCATGTGGAGACTTAAGATGTTCCTTCTTATCCTGTTGACAAAGACAACACTTCGCCCAGTCAGTGAAGAATTATTTGATGGTAGATTTTTTGTCCATAACTATTTTTAATCTTCAGGGCCGAGGGTTTAACCTTTTACCACCCTGATGAGCACTTTCTTGTATGGGATACAACTAGGTTCATGCCTTTTGTCCCACACCTAGTCCGATCGTTCATCCAGTGTCATTAGTCCCGGGCGATCTGTACATCATCCAGATAACTAAAACCCCATTATACTTGGCTCGGCTCTCCCGCGCTGGCACATCCTGTCAATTCAGGTGCGGCTGCTTAACTGATTTGGGGTTGGTTAAGCAGCATTTGGGACAATAAGCTGTTGCAGTATGACATGCTTTTTCTTAGCTGACACTGAACTCCATGCTGGGTTGCACAGCAGTGATGTCACCAGTGTGCCCTGGTAGTGCTCGACAATCGCTCCCTCACATGCAGAGACCCTCTGCATGCTACCCTCACCTTGTTGGAAAAAACATAAACCAGTACATAAAACCAATCATAAATAAGACAAACATATATCTGAGAGTATCAAAAATAAAAAAAATAAAAATCATCTGAGCATGCTTGAAAACATACATATCGACACTAAGATCATTTAGATTGACCAACTACATCAATTTCTATAAAAAAAACAAATCTTTGGAAGGTCAATTTGGCAGCCATCTTGAAAAATGGCCGCCATCTTGGATTTCCAAATGGCCAATCAGGCAGATTTGACACGTAGCCCCTAGGGTATGATCATGCCAAATTTTATGCTTGTATCACCATTTACACGATTTTTCCATTATCTGTTCTACTTTACTGACGCATCAAGTTCTTGTAAGGCATTTACTGCTACCTCCTACACAGATTGTAAATCAATCATAACCTAACCTAACCTAACCTAACCTAACATATCCTATCCTATCCTATCCTAACCTAACCTAACCTAACGCTAACCTAACCTAACCTAACCTAACCTAACCTAACCGAACCTAACCTATAATTAACAGTAAATTTATATGGTAATTCTTATCCCACCTCCGAGGTTACAAATGGAAAATATATGGCTCTTCTTCTTCTGCCTCTTCTTCTGAAACAAACATTCCTGAATGGCTACATCACAAATTTAACCATCTTTTTCTTCTTCTGTTGCAGTCAGGGGTGGTACTCAGCTTAGTCCTCTTAAAAAGTAAAGACAGATTTTAGTATATTACTTGATAAAGCATACCATTAGTAAATAATTTCTAAATTAAATTATACTTATCTGAGTATATGCATTATCGCAGAGTGTTGTTGCAAGTTAATGTAAACTAAGTTGATAGGAAACCAAGTTTCGGTAAGGCTGCCAAGGTCTTCGCCACAGATATGAGAGTAACCTTTACGTTATATCTAATCAGAATTAGGAATCATTACCTAACCTAACCTAGGTTGCTGCTTATCTGAGGCTTTAATTTGTGGCATAATACAGTATGTTAGGTTTGGTGACCATCATGACATTTCCTGAGAAGCTATAATAATAATGGCATTAGAAAATGTTAAGAAACTAGTATTTTTAACCCATCTAGCAACATAAGGGATATTTGATCAATGTCTTAGCAGTGCACAGTACATGATATGGACCGTTTTGTTGCTTCCACTTACCAACAATATTGGTTGCTCAATGTGGGCAGGACTTTGAAGTAGAGGGAAAATCTGGGAAATACTGTAAAGAACACCAAACAAACCTTTTACTCAGCGTTCTAAGACATAGGGTTAGTTACAAGAGTGCATACTCGTATTTTAACGTGTTCTTTAACTTGAATTTAATACATGAAGTGCTTTCTTCACATTATGTGCCCAAACAGTGGTACTAGAGTAATGAGACTCACGATCAACATTATATACGGATGTGTTTTGTGACTTGACTTAATTTCTTAGTTGTTAGTTCCTGATAAATTACGCTTAACTTTTTCTTCCGGTCTTAGTGACAATAGTGTACAATATTGCCATTTTCGACTAGATAACACTGCCCTGCATAGTTTTTGAGGTTTGTGTATTATTAAGCTTTTCTGGGTGTATTTTGCATGCTGATCTCAAAAATGTTATCCATTTTGCTCAATCAGGTCAGAATTTTGTGCTATAGCATTTTAAGCGGAGATTCGGGTAAAATATTGGCATTTTTCGCTCAAAATGGGGTCCTCATATTCGTTCATTCAAAAAATTATCCGAGACATTGGCAAGCCTCACAGAAAAGATTTCGGTCAGTTTTAATGCCCTTACGATGCATTTAAATACACCCACGTGCTCGCCGGCCATTTAAATGTCCGCCGTGACGCAAAGGAAAAGAGTATATGTCCGTGTTTTTTTACATATATTTTTTCACAATTAAATTTCTTTTTCATCTGGTGGTACATGGCATGTACTAGCAACCACCCCGATGTGCCTCTAAAGTCTAGACCCTCAGTCAGTGTCTCTCGAGACTTCAAGAAAGTGGGAGTGTGTGCGTCTCTCTCTCTCTCTCTCACTCTCTCTTTTACACACACACACACACGCATATTTCTAATCATATACACACCTGTTTTTTCTTCTTACAGAGTTGTACATTTAATCATGAATCGGAAGTGCAAGAACGACCTGAACAGGTTTTGCTATGTGTGCGGTTGTGTAACAATGACAGACCGACAGTGCACCATTACTCCCCTAGTGAAAAACTTATATCATGCATACTTTGGAATGAAACTTGGAGACCAAGATAAAGCTTTTGCCCCTCACATGTGCTGCAAAACATGTGTTGAAAATCTGCGGCGCTGGAGCAACAAGAAGATTCAACATCTACCATTTGGCATTCCTATGGTATGGAGGGAAGGCAGAGATCATACCACGGACTGTTACTTCTGCATGACAAACCTTCAGGGTGAGTTATACTAATACATCAATACTAATATATCAAATGCAGTATGTTCATGCATTCTTAAATATATCTGTAAGTTAATATGTTATGCTATCTTGATACTAAATCTTTCGTTCACATTTCAGGTATAAACAGGAAGAACAAACATCATGTTAAGTATCCAGATGTACCCTCAGCCACCAAACCAGTTCCTCACGGACCAGGAATACCAATTCCAACTCCACCAGAAAACTATAGGGACATGATACTCGATGACGATCATGATATCGATGAAGACATAGAAGAGACTGACGCTTCTAGTACATACTTGCCCACAGCTTCTGCAAAAGAGCCCACACCCTTCAGTCAAGCTGAGTTGAATGATTTAACAAGAGACTTGTGCTTGTCTAAGGAGTCAGCTCAACTACTAGGATCACGGCGTTGCGAACACAATGTCTTAGCACCAGGAACAACATTTGCCTGGTACCGTAACCGTGACAAGGAATTTCGCAAGTTCTTCAGTTTTGACAAGGAAACTTCATTGGTGTATTGCAACAATATCAGTGGACTCATTGCAGCTATGGGAATATCATACAATATATCAGAGTGGCGGCTCTTCATTGACTCATCAAAAAGAAGCTTGAAAGCTGTGTTGTTGTTCAATGGAAACCAGGTCGCGTCTGTTGCGGTGGGGCATTCAGTGCAGATGGATGAGAACTGCAACAACATGGAGTATCTGTTAACTGCTCTGAAGTATAAAGACCACAATTGGAAGATCTGTGGAGACTTGAAGGTAATTTAATACACCAAAAACAGTTGCTTTCAAAAATTGATATTTTGTTGACAGTTTTTCTAATAGGTAATTATGTCTGCCGACATACTGTCATATTATGAAGTGTTAATATTTTTTAATAATAAAACTATTCAGCTAAACATATTTTTAATCTGTTTTTTCCACAGGTTGTGTCCATGGTGCTGGGCCTACAAGGTGGTTACACCAGGTTTCCATGTTTCCTCTGTCTGTGGGATAGTCGAGCAGACAAGCAGCACTACATGCAATGTGACTCTCCTGCAAGAAGTGGACTTACTCCAGGTTCTCACAATGTTGTTCCCCATGCTCTGGTGAACCCGCAGAACATTCTTCTTCCGCCACTGCACATCAAGCTCGGTCTGTTCAAAAACTTTGTAAAGGCACTGGACAAAAAAAGCCAGGCTTTCAATTTTCTGAAAGAAAAATTTCCAAAAGTCAGTGAGGCAAAGCTGAATGCAGGAATTTTTGATGGCCCTCCGATCAGAGAGCTTTTCAAAGATCCCAAGTTTGATTGCAGCATGGATGTAAATGAGAAGAAAGCCTGGCATGCCATTAAGTCTATTGTCTCCAATTTTCTTGGCAACTACAGAAGTCCAGAGTATGGACGAGTTGTTGAGGACCTACTTCTGAGCTACAAAGTTCTTGGTGCACGCATGTCCATCAAGATGCACTTCCTCAGCTCCCACTTGGACTACTTTCCAGAGAACTGTGGTGATGTGAGTGAGGAACAAGGAGAACGCTTCCATCAAGATATCCGTGTAATGGAGGAGCGGTACCAGGGTCGCTGGGATATCAACATGCTCGCCGACTACTGTTGGTGTCTGAAACGGGACGCCCCAGACACCAACCACCAAAGAAATTCTCTGCGACAGCCATTTATGCATGTCTAACTGTAAAGGCATCTATGTAGTTGACATATTTTGGTTCTATGTGTTGTGGTTACATTTCTTATGATATATTTTGCATAAAAATTTTGACATCATATTTAAGAATTTCGATTTTTTCCTAATTCCCATAGCATAAAAATCTGACCTGATTGGGCAAAATGAATGGCATTTTTGGAATCAGCACGCAAAATACATAAAGAATCAGCTAAGAAACCCGGCACCTCATGATTTTTTTTTTCAAATGCAGGTTCTGCTTAACCTGCCTTCTCAATTCCACATGCAGTTGGCTCCACTTCTGCATTTACCACTTTGCACTGCCAATCCTTTTTCTCTCCCTAAGATATGAACCCCAAACTCAGAAGCGTGAATTCGAATCATTCGCTCAAGAAAACCTCTCAACAAGACCTCCTGCTAGACCCGGAACTGTGAAGACCGCCCTCTCTCTTGTGCCATTGTTGGCCATCTTCCCGGACCGGACCATCCACCACTGACATCGTCGACAACAACTCACGAGCGTTTTCGGTTTATCGAGCATTAGCTTGCCCTCTCCACTGGTGGTGTGAGTGACCCACACTCCAGCTGGAGAGCAGCTATAGCGCGATATTCCCGACGTGGTTTGAGCTCTTTTCCTTCTACTGCTATTTTTCCTTTTTTCGCTCTGGCCTAGGGATCTGCACCCTCAAAAAGTGTATTCGTCCTGCGGTCCCCCCTGTAACTGTTCACCTCCCTCCCAGGAGATTGTGAACACGAAAGGGGGTTGGAGCAAGAACCCATCCCAGCCGAGTCTTTCCAGGAAAACCGTGATCGTGCGGTTCCACCTGGAAAGAGGGTAGCAATCCTTATCCTTCCCCAATAGGCACACTTAGCTCACGTCTATAAGTGAGCAGTCACATACACTAGGAAGTAGGTTTCCCCAACGGGGCTCCGGGAGAGAAGCTCAGGAACCACTCTACGACCACCAGCCAGTGGGGAGTGCTGAAATTCCTCTGCTACTTACTCAACCGGAATAGGTAGGTTTTAATAAAAAACAAAACAAAAAAACACAACAACAACCAACGGTTATGGAGCGCGTACGCCCTCCTAACCGCGACCCCCGCCTGAACCGCCAACCTGACGACCCGAACCACGACAGGCTCCACACAGAGATAGCGGACCAGTTACGCGCCTTCAATGAAGCCCTTTCAAATATGTATAATATTGTTCCTTTATATTATTGTTATTAAGAATATGTCCTGAATGTGGTAGATTCACAAAAAATATGCCAATGTTTCTTGTAATTGGGGGTTAGCGATGTCCACTTCAGAGAGGAGTAATTGTAACTTACGTTGACAAAATTTTGGATAATGCTAGCCTTTTTAATGAGTGTGGTATGATTATGTTTGGCATAATGCTCTCATGAATAAATCATACAGATATTGAACGTGATATTAGCTGATAAGATTACAGATATCTTCATTAGGTCGAATGTAAGTGAGCATAGAAATACCCAGTGGAATATCTCCCAGCGTCAACAAGAGCATCTTAATTAAAAGTAAAACATAATTTCTCCTAGTCTTGGGCAATACCCAGTCGGCCCTGCTGATTTTATATTATTTACCTATTTCAGCACTTTAGCATGTGTTGACTAGCATATCATTGAATCCCTACCCAGATAAAGTAGCAGACATGTTCTTATAACGAGTCTCTCCCATGCAACCACACACATATCCCAGGTTGGCCAATGCTAACAAGAGTATATGTGCAAATATTACTTCAAACAGGATGCAGTAGCGTGTTTTTGGTTTATCCCAACCTAAACTAGTATATTATATCCACATCATCTCATAAGAGTGCTATCGTTCAGTAGACAGAATACATAAACAACTGGAACTGTGTTTCCTGTCGTTGTAAGCATTAATAATAAAGAAATACTCTGAAAATGTGGATTTGCTTAGGAATCATAGTTGTATGTTATTTTATAATGCGCTTGGCAATTTCGGATTGCTGTATTGTTCCACTATATTAATATTACATTTCTTATAGCCGTAATCAAATGCATCTGTTACTCATTGTGTGATAAAAGTTAATTCCTCACATTTCTGCAGGGGAGGGAAGGACTTGGAGGAACAGAGCACTGCTGATGGTCGTGAATGTAGGGGGGGGGGGGGAGGACCGTAGTTTTATTTTGCCTTATTTATTGTCTCACATCATTTGGTCAGTAATATAAGAATATACTGTATAATTAACCACACCAGTAACAGGCGAAGACTTACTAATTTCCAATGCCACATTATTCTCTTTATGGTTATGTACTAATAGTTTGCTTAGATGGAGATGTTTTACCTTGTCCCTCTCCTATCTCTGTTGCCACCTTCCACAGACCTTGTGTATTATTTCTATTATTAGCTAGTAAATAGAATCATGGATAATCACGTAAATGCATAAAATTTCCATCCTCCGTGCCTGTCTCTTGTGAGGCTATAACTTCCACCTTATACCACAATGCATAAGCATGCTCATTTGTGGTCCTGGGACGTAAGCTATTTACTGTACTGTACATTCCATGAAAGTATGCTTAACCTATTGTCCTCCATTTTCCATATTAACAACAGAAACTAATCTTCTTCTTTCATTCACAAACGGTTCCATTACTTCTTTTACTCGAGCTAATACCTTGTTATGTAATACTTCGGGGGTGATACCCCACTTTCGGGTTATCTCTTCCCTAATGTTCACTTTTCCGGTCCTCCATAGCAATGATGATTTGGTAGATTTTATCACTGTATTATTTTCAACCTTCTTTCCCTTTTGTTCAACATCTACATCTCTATGTTCACAAAAATGGGCAATTACCTTTTTTCTAAGCATCTAAATTTCTTGCATGAGTTGAACTACTACACAATATATATCACCAAACTTGTCAGTCACTTTATCTTCTGGAACAACTTTTTTTGCAGCTCCTGTACCATTTCCTGTTACCTTCATCGTGTCACTGCGTTCCATCCTCTTCTTCCACACGTTCTCAGTTAAAGGTAGAGTTGTGTCACCTGCATCTCCTCGTCCATTCTCCTTTCCCGCCGCTCCACTTCCCTCATGCTCTGCCATCGGGCACCACGGCACAACATGTTGCCCAGGCTTTATTTTATTTCCACATTCTATTGAGTTATGATTTTTGCAACAGTAATAACAACGGCATTCATTCTGACATTTCCAACCCATATGGTCCCACCTACTGCACTTGAAACACATAACAGGTTGTTCAATAAACTTTACAATTCTCCTATATCCTATTCCAGAAATGAATATCTTCTCCAGATCGCACTCTGTCGCTGGTGCAGGAGCGAGGTTTCTGGCCAGGCATGGGAGAAACAGTGCGAGACTACATAGCCAGCTGCGAGAAGTGTGGAGTAGCAAAAGATGAAGTGCCGAAACCCCAGCTGCATTTAGGGACGATTGAAGCTGCTAAACCATTAGAGACACTGGCCGCAGAGTTGGAGGAGTCGTGAGAAGGGCAGAGGGGATTGGAAAGATGGTTAGGTCAGAGATGTGCTTTGAGTAGTGGGTGTTGTCATGAGCGGGATTGACTTGCTGTCAAGAGCAGGATTGAGTGTACGGTTGTAATGGCCAGGGCCTCAATAACAGGGACTGGTACATTGTCAGAGGGCTGGTCTGCCGGCATGAGGTTCGGAGACGTGGATTGAGTCGATCGCTGAAGACGTGAGAGCGTTCGTGTGGACTGAGTATTGTTTGACATTGGTTCTCTAGTACAAGGGCCAGGCCAAAGAAGAGCATGTTTGATTTGGACTGAGTATTGTTTGACATTGGTTCTCTAGTGCAAGGGCCAGGCCAAAGGAGAGCATGCAGGATGTGGATTTGGTATTATTTTTGACACTGGTTCTCTAACTTAAGGGCCAGGCAAGAGGGGAGCTCGTATGTTCTGGTTGATTTTGAATTGGGCTAGGCAAGAAATGGAGTTGCTGGCTGCGTGTTGGAATAGGGCAGAGTTGAAGGTGGTTTCTAAGTTGTTCTCTCAGCACATGAAGACAGTGCTGTCTTTTTTTTTAGGGAGGTCGAGTGTTAGCGGGAGAGAGAAGGGGAGAAGAGAAGACAGGAATGCTGCGTTTAGCATGCTGAAGGGGTGAGATGTAGTTTCTTAGAACAATTTTATAGGGGGGTCGTATGCATGCTTTTCTCAGCACATGAGGACAGTGCTGTCTTTTTTTAGGGGGGTCGATTGTAATATTCAGAAATTTCAGAGTAATTTCAAACGCCGCGCCATTGGCGATACTGAGTTTTCAAGGTCGTCTGAGGGAAGAGAGCGCTCCCCACACATAGCGAGAGGTTGTGGAACTAGGCCTATATGATATTAAATGTAATTTGCCGAATTAATAATGATGCGATTCATGAAGTTAAGGGACTATTATTGAATTTGGAATTATTATAGATCGTTTATCAGTCTGAATAATGTTACGGGTGTCCCAAGGAGTTATTAGTTAGGCGGAAAATATGTCACGTAGGCCAAAGCTAGCGCCTTGGAGAGACACGACGCTGGCTGGTCCTCAGTCACTTGAAAGCGATTGGACCTGCAGGACATCCCTGCCCGTCCGTCCACAGAAATAGTCACGTGGTCTAGTCGCCTGTGTTGCGCTATTGCAGTTTAACAAGTAAGTCTCATTCGATCTCAGACAGGGTTTAGATAGGGCAGTGATAAAGTTAACAAGAGCTAACAGTGACTTTATTTCAGGGTTTCCGTCAGAACCCACTTGACTGCGAGAAATTGATTGCGAGAGTGATGACTGCGAGAGATTGACTGCCGTTTGAGACTGCCGTTGATGATTGAGGGTGGCGATTGTCGCCGTTGGACCGATCAGTGTAGGCCTGTCACTGTTTAGCGGGGTATCAAAGGATCTCTTGAGTGAATCTAGCCGTCTGGGTGCCCAGCTGACGACGGGACGATCGTTGGGGTCATCAGCTCTCCTCTACCTCGGCTCACAATACCACATGTCTCAAGCAGCTTAGTGAAACCCTCTTGCTAACGGGAAGCTAAAGCTTCTCTCAACTGTACAAGGTCTGATTGGCTCATTCCCTTCCTCTTCATGGATGTACTGGGGGTAAAGCGAAGCCAGCTGAGTGATACAGGGCTGCACACTGGGGCCAAGAGTCAGTGGAGTTTAGAAGTACACTTTCCAAGGTGGAGAAAGGCTGAGTTCGGCCTTAAACTACGGGTGCCTGTTGGTTGTGCCTTAAACGACTATGGAGTGCAGGTGGAATCTGTGTGTGTGTTAGGTTAGGAAGCATGGTTCACGGGTATTGGTGGACTCAGTAACTTCTTAATAATAGTGACAATATTTTTGTGTGTAGTTAATACTATTTTTTCAGTTACTAATGTACTGTATGCTGTGTGCATTTAATATTTCTTTATAATCTCAATCTCAGGTATAGCCTTTGTTCCCCAGAGTAGTGTTTAAGTTAGGTTAGGAGGTTGTATCTGTTGGGGTAATATAATTTTGTTGAGTGCCCTGAGGGCCTATTTAGGGTGGAGTTAATAAGCTCTGATTTATATACCAATTTCTCAGTGCTGGATATAATTTTGGTGAGTGCCCTTAAGGCCTATTCATTGTAGAGTTATTAATTTCTTATTTTTTAATACCATTTTCTCAGTGATTGATATTTTGTTGAAAGCCCTTAAGGCCTGGTTCATGTGTGCAAACAACATTTCTTAATACTTTAAACTTATTATCCTCTAATGAGGCATTGCCTGAGTTTCTAATAATTTCAACATTATGTATAACTTTTATTCCCCAGAGTAATATTTTAAGTTCAGGTTTAAGAGTGGGCATATTGGTGTACCATTATTTGATTGTGTTTGTAGTGTTTATGGGAATATAAGTGTAAATTTTACAGTGTGTCTCATTCACCCCAGTCACAGACGCCATGCTTCCACGGGTCACGGACAATTCATTTTGTTTAGTAAATTTAAGTGCTCTTGTGCTGGTTCGGGATTTCTCACTAAGGGGCGCTTCCACTGCAATTACCATCTAATACTCTTTAATGAACCCCAAGTCAAGTGAGAAATTAAAGTCCAGTAATTCCGACCGGTTACATATATATATATATATATATATATATATATATATATATATATATATATATATATATATATATATATATATATATATGTCATGTAAATCCACAATGAAAACGTGGATAAGATAAATCTTGATAAAATCACACGGGAAAATGGAAACAACGGAGTACCTTAGCTTTCGTCTTTATTCAAGACATCTTCAGAGGCAACTTGATTACATGGACAGAGAGAGGCTAAATATACAGGGTGACCTTAAAAACATGAGGTCAGGTCAAAATGATGACATCCACTAATCCCTACACCAACACACACGTAGAGGAGCTTAAGAGAAGGGTGGTGACGTGACTAGCCAGGTCAGGTCAGAAAAAAAGGGACCCACAAAATAACTATCATACATCTAGATCAAAGGTTTTCAAAGCATTTTTAACCTTGGGCCACTGACAAATAAATTTATGTAACATATTATCAGTTTTGAACTGACCATCACTAAGGTTTATTGATTTTAATTCCTTAATCAAACTAGCTTCAACCAGAAGTCTTTCTGTGACACAAGATGATTTGAATACTTCTAAGCTTTTTTCCCAAGCAATGGGGTGATTATTATTCCTAACATGAACGAACAAGGCACTGCTTTCAGATGCAGTTCTGATATTATACTTATGCTGTTTGATTCTAAGCTGCAGTGTTTTTCCTGTCTGACCTACATAATTACAATTACATTTGCTACATGGAATACAATAAACACTTCCATTTCCATTCAAACTTGGGCTATTCCTTATTAACATATTGGTAATGGTTGAGTCATACTTGAAAACAACATTAATATTTAGAAGCTTGAGGGACCGAACTAACGGGACAAATTCATTACGATAGGGCAGAGTCAAAATATTCTTAAGTGTAGGAACTTGTCTGGTTTGAGAGGAATGAAAGGATTTTTTTGCCCTTTTAAAACAACGATCAACAAACACAGAAGGGTACCCGAGTTTCTGTGCAATAGAACGAATGTGTTTCAATTCATCGTCAATAAATTCAGAGACACAAATACGCAGACATCTTAAGAACATAGCAGAAAAAACTGACATTTTGGTAGACTCAAGGTGATTCGATAAAAAGTGAATGAAACTGTTTACCTGTGTGGGCTTTCTACTGTATATACCTTAAATTTATAGTTTTGGCCATTTCTCATGATAAGCATATCAAGAAATGGAAGGGATTCATTTATTTCTCTTTCAATTTTGAATGTGATACTAGGGACAATATCATTAAGCTTGTCTAAAAATTCCAATGGGTCACTGTTTCTAGGCCAAAGACAAAGAACATCATCTACATATCTATACCATGGAGGAATAAAGTCCACTATATTGGGTAGTAATCTAGACTAAAAAAACTCCATATATATACAGGCTAGAGGAGCAGAAAGACAATTACCCATGCTCATGCCAAATATTTGCTTGTAGAACTTCCCATTTGCTCTAAACACATTGTCAGTTACGCATAACTCTATCAATTTCAGGAAAGTATCATATTCAATAGTTAAATCTAGCAGTTGTAATTTATCTTTAAGAAATGAAAGTAAGTCTTTCACGGGTACTCTAGTGAACAGTGAATTTACATCAAGGAATTAAAATCAATAAACCTTAGTGATGGTCAGTTCAAAACTGATAATATGTTACACGAAAATAGAAAACTCAGTTTGTGAAAAAGATCTAGGTGTATTTGTTAGCAATGACTTGAAACCTAGAAAACAATGTATTAGCGTTCGCAACAAGGCAAACAGGATTCTTGGGTTCATATCTAGGTCTGTGAGTAACAGAACTGCTGACGTTATCTTGAAACTTTACCTAGCATTAGTGAGGCCACACATGGATTATGCGGTTCAGTTCTGGTGTCCTTATTATAGAATGGACATAGATTCTTTGGAGAGAGTACAAAGAAGAATGACAAAAATGATCCATAATATTAGAAACCTTCCATATGAAGAAAGACTGAAAAGCTTAGGCTTACATTCATTAGAGAGGCGTAGAGTTAGGGGAGATGATAGAGGTGTACAAGTGGGTAAGTGGGATTAACAAGGGTAAAATGGAAGATGTTCTGAAGCTCAGTAATAACGAAATAACTAGAACAAATGGCTTTAAATTAGATAAATTCCGATTCAGAAAGGATATAGGCAAGCACTGGTTTGGTAATAGAGTTGTGGATATGTGGAATAGGCTACCGAGTGCTATAGTAGGATCGGAGACGCTAGGGAGCTTCAAGACGAAGTTGGATAGGCACATGGAAGTGCTGGGATGGGTGTGAAAGGGATCTGCCCTGTATGGGCCAGTCGGCCTCCTGCAGTATCCCACTTTCTTATGTTCTTATGTTCTTATGTTATAAAGTTATTTGTCAGTGGCCCAAGGTTAAAAATGCTTTGAAAACCTTTGATCTAGATGTATGATAGTTATTTTGTGGGTCCCTTTTTTTCTGACCTGACCTGGCTAGTCACGTCACCACATAAGTATAATATTAGAACTGCATCTGAAAGCAGTGCCTTGTTCGTTCATGTTAGGAATAATAATCACCCCATTGCTTGGGAAAAAAGCTTAGAAGTTTTCAAATCATCTTGTGTCACAGAAAGACTTCTTGTTGAAGCTAGTTTGATTAAGGAATTAAAATCAATAAACCTTAGTGATGGTCAGTTCAAAACTGATAATATGTTACATAAATTTATTTGTCAGTGGCCCAAGGTTAAAAATGCTTTAAAAACCTTTGATCTAGATGTATGATAGTTATTTTGTGGGTCCCCTTTTTTCTGACCTGACTTGACTAGTCACGTCACCACCCTTCTCTTAAGCTCCTCTACGTTTGTGTTGGTGTGGGGATTAGTGGATGTCATCATTTTGACCTGACCTCATGTTTTTAGGTCACCCTGTATATTTAAGCCTCTCTCTGTTCGTGTAATCCAGTTGCCTCTGAAGATGTCTTGAATAAAGACGAAAGCTAAGGTACTCCGTTGTTTCCATTCTCCCGTGTGATTTTATCAAGATATATATATATATATATATATATATATATATATATATATATATATATATATATATATATATATATATATATATTAGAGCACCTTAACTTTCGTCATTATTTCACGTGTTCATGAATGTACAAAATAATAAGCCTATATATACTGTACTGTTACTTAGTTCCACGTTCACATAAACGCAGCTACGAGCAGCTGGAACACAACATAACACGAGATCAATGTCGTTAGATTTTTTTTCGGAAATTTTTGCATTTCATTTATTTATTTGCATACTGTATAAAAGTATTAAAAGATTAATACGAAAAATAAGGTTGAATTTGATGATTAAAATACAGTGTAGACGTGTTGGGGATATATGTTTAGCAAACAATATTTACATGTGCATCAAGTGATACAGTCCAACAACTTTAAAAGAATTAAAGGGTTACTTACAAATGGCAAATTTTCCGTGTATATCATATGCATTACGCCAAAAAGGTTTTTATGTATTTTCTGTTGAAATAGTATTTTTAATATGCAAATTTGAGAGGTGGAGAGCTGCAGCCTTTCATCATGGCGTTACACGACTATTGTCCACTCATAAATGTTGAGGTAAATGTCGGCGTGAGGGATTGTTTTACTCCTTTACCTTTTTGTTTTAATATAATATCTCGTGTCAAATAATCCTGAGCAACTTTATTAACATCGGAAAATTAGTCTCTGTTCAACAAGGAAAACACGTAAAATACGATATCACCCAGAAATATTACCGGGGAAGGAGAAAATATAAGTACCCTGTATACTTAAACACATCATCATTGACAATATACATTTAAACTAGACAATTACTGGAGGTGATGTTTTCCAAGATAAAATTGTTGAGTAGATGCGTGACAATAGCAATGGTAAATATAAGTACCTAAGCTAATAATCGAATACAGCATTAAGAGCAGTGATCATTTCTCAAGCTACTGAGCGGACACCACTTATTATAGAGGGACAACAAACGAACAGAAAGGCGGAGATAGACAAACGTAACCTTAAAAATTCCCTTATATTCTATATCGGAGGTATAAGAACGCTGGAGGCTTGTATGTGTGTATTATGGTAAATATTGACTTAGGGTTCTGGCCATAAAACAACTTCCGCGTTAACGTATGCTGTTTAAGGGGACTAAAAGGATTGGTTATGGACAGTGACATTATCTCTTTAATATTATTTCCTACTAAAAGTTTGATTTTGCCAGATCTCGGGCGGGCTGTAATCACTCACACTCCTACAACAAGTATTTTAGGGTGTATGTTCATAGGAAGGCAAAGAGGCGTACAGCATCGCGATCAAGACTTATAATATAATTGGAAAAAGTCATTGGGGTGAAACTCTTGACTGGTGGATGACCATTGCAATTAAATACTGACCTTATTAGAACATCGTGTTAGTAGTGCATAAAGTGTTACTGCTGATGGCAGACAACTGTCACAAGACGATAGTTCACTGCTGATGAAACACAGGTAACTGTCATGAAACGATGGTTCATTGTTAATGATAGATAGCTGTCATAGGTCGATGGTTCACTGTTAAAGACAGGTAACTCATGAAACAATGGGTCACTAGGGTGTGTCATAGGAGGGAAGATCAGCTAAAACTAATGGCCCATCACTTTTTTGGTAGATTTTAGTGTATATAAACAGAAAATAATTTCAGTTTCAATATTTTGCAACCTTTAGCTAGGTAAATTTTAGCGTGAAATTTATCGAAAATCTAGCGTACAGCTGCATTTGTGCATTACAATTAAATTGTGAACATTGCTTTCTGACTTCATTCTTTAACAACCCAACTAACAATATTTTTTTCTGTTTCAGATTCTGATGCATTTATAAGTTGATAATATTTGCGATGGCTGCTTGTGTCAGGACGAGGAACCAAAAATCCAGCCATCTCAGTCACTATCTTGGGTCTGGGAGAGAGCTCCTGAAGTCGGAGTTGCCTACATTGAGAGATGCTTTGAGATACGGTGTTTTAATCAGGCAAATCAGTGAAAAGAACCAAAGAACTTACACAAACAAAGACATTGCCAGTGATATGACCAAAGCTGTCTTATCACAGTACACTCTGGCTAACGCTCAGTTCAAGCCTCCAGTCATAACAAGTCAGAAGAAGATTAGTGAGAGACTGCTAGCCAGTTGGGAAAAGGCAAGAGATATCTCTCTTGGGAGAGAAAAACTTGCAGTTAAGGACAGCTTTGCCAAGCAACTGGACCAGTTATTTGACATAATTACTTGCAAGTGCCCAATTGTTCTCTGTCCTGAGTTTGGATGCGATCGTGACTGTAAATCCGAGGCCCACATTCTCCTGTATTTGCAAGCGTGAACTGAAGATTCCTGTGATCGAACTGGCATTTGTCAAAGCACAGAGAGAGAAGACTGGCAGTATAGGGGCTCTCATGATTTCTAGCCAAGGTATTCCGGAGTCCAAGAGACAGGAGGCTGCCACAGAGAGACAGAAGAGGAGAAGAGTTGCCGAGGAAAAGAGACTTGAGAAGGCCCAGGGTGAGGTAAAAAAGGCCGATGATTGGAGTCAAGCTGATTCAGAGTTTAATGACTTCCCAATGGCTGATCCGAGTGCTGACCAGGAGAATGGTGACTTTGTCCCTAACCCAGAAAATAATGATCCCAAACCTTCCAGGCATAAGATTCGAAATAGGAAAGATATCCCGAGCATAGCTCTGGCCAGCATGCGACACCACACTGGTCTCAGAGACACTGCAGAGATAGCAACAGCTGCCTGGATTGACGGTGGTTTGATAACACCTGATGATGTTCACCTGGTGATAGATCATAACAAAGTAAGGAGAGCTCAGGAGAAACTTGTCAGTAACCTAGAAGAGGAGTTTGATAAGGGGATAAGAGAAAATGGAATCAATTGTTTGTTCTTTGATGGGAGAAGGGATGACACTAAAGTGTTCATGAAAGTTGGAGATTCTGACAAGTTGTTCCCTGCCATGGTGAAGGAGGAACACTACTCCTGCTGCAGTGAACCAGGAGGGAAGTATTTGTGGCATTTCACTCCAGAGAAAGATGACATCAGGAAACCAGCTGAGAGAGTGACAGATAACATTGTGAACTGGCTCAGAGAGAGGAACGTAGACCAGACCCTGCAGGCCATTGGAGGGGACAGCACCAACACGAACACAGGGCGGCAAGGGGGGTCATACAGTGGATAGAGCGGAAGATTGGGAGGAAGCTGGTCTGGATTGTTTGTGACCTCCACACCAACGAGTTGCCACTCAGACATCTGATCCAGGAGCTGGATGGCAAGACTCTTTCAAACAACAGATGGTCTGGTCCTCTTGGCAAGATGCTGGACTCTGCCACTGAGTTAGAAATAAATCCGAGCTTTGAAAAAATCACAGTTGGCCCTCCACTCGTTGAGCTTGCACATACTGTCATTGACGACCTGAGTACTGACCAGTACTATGGCTACATGATTTGCAGTGCCATCAAAACTGGGGTCATGCCTGACAGACTTGCTTACCTGCAGATAGGTCCAGTCTCACATTCTAGGTGGCTCACAACGGCTCTCAGGTTCTGCAGAATTTGGGTCGCTCATCATATACTGAAAGGGAACCAGCTTCACAACCTGAGACTTATTGTCCAATTCATCGTGAGTGTCTACTTGCCAAATTGGTTCAACACCAAAGTCAAGTCATCGTTCTCCGAAGGTCCGAGGCATGTTCTCTTCCAGCTTGAGCTCCTGAGGAGTCAGCCAAGGAAGGTTGTTCAGATTGTGGAGCAGACTGTGAGGAGATCTTCCTGGTATGCTCATCCCGAGGCAGTTCTGCAGACAATGCTCTGCAGTAAGGATGAGGAGGAGAGAAGAGTGGCAGTCAAAAAGATCTTGGATATGAGACTTATGAGAGGATCTGGGCATGACGAATCAGTTGGTGACGATTCCTTCAGGGTCAGGAAGACTCCTGAAGTCAATCTAGGTGCCAAGACCCTCACTGATCTCATAGATCTGGATAACATCCAGGCTGGCAGTGAGCCCCCTCTTACCTGCAGCCTCACCAATGTTCAAGTCAGAGCTTTCCTGGACAACCCCATGCATGTCCCTGCCTGGCCCTCGCACATCCAGAGTATAGAGCGTTGTGTACAGCAAGTGAGCGAGGCCAGCAGTCACGTGTACAGCCAGGAGAGGAGGGAAGGCTACATTCGAGCTCAGGCGGTCAGCAGGGAGGTGATGAGTAGAAACAGAAGCAAGAAAGACATGTTCTCTATGGTGTGCAGCAACACCGGGTCGTAGTAGTAAAACCGGTTTTTGTATATGATGATTTTGTTTTCTAAAGGAATATTAAATTTAATAAATGTGTCAAGATCATTCGTTTCACTATTCTGGATCATTTTCATCCTGATAAATTAACCTGATACATTTACTTTACTTTAAATAAGCTATTTAGTGGTGTTGGTAAAAGGGTGGGAATACTGAATTTTCATAAGATTTCAAGTTAAAATTTACCTAGCAAAAAATGAAAACTTTTCAAATCTGAAGATATCACATGATTCTACACATAGACCTACATCATTAATACCATGGGCCGATTTTTCAAACTCAAAAAAAAAAAATTCGCCTCCGTATGACACACCCTAATGGGTCACTGTTAATGACACGTAACTGCTATGAAACGATGGTAAATTCCTCGTTCCCATATTGCCACCAATAACCTAAACCCAATATTCTGTTAAAGACGCTTTTAGCTTTGTTAAGGAACACACCAGCATCTTCATTCAACAACTGTGTTATGGCTAGCGTTGATAAATTATACAGTCTCTATTTACCAACATTCCTCTTGCCGAAACTATTGACATATGTGCTGATGAATTGTTCTCAAATACAGATGTAGTTCATGGATTCAATAGACCACAATTTTTATTTTTTGAAACTGGCTGTAATTGATTGCTTAAAAGCAATGCCCACGTTGGGCAACACTTTCCTCTGTCACCACGATAAATTTTGGCTAACCGAATGTCCCCCCCAATTTAAGCCTTTTTTCTATGGATGATATGTTGATGATACATTTTTTTTTTTTCAGATCACTTGATCACGTCCTTATGTTCCTAAATTACCAATTTCGAAGCATGGAAACAAAATTTACTTGTGCATTAGAAAAGGGCAATATTCTACCATTTCTTCATAGTAATATCCACCGTCTTCATAATAGTTTCGAGACAGCCTTATACAGAAAATATTATTCATAGGTTTGAGTACACAATTTTCATCATTCATTCCTCTTAGTTACAAACGAAATCTAGCGCATACTCTTACTATCAAAGCCTTTAATAGAATTCTCAAGCTATTTCCACCTGGACATTGAAACTGAAATATATAAAAGAACTACTCTTTAATCATGGTTTCCCTAAGAAATTTACACATACTCATATAGGCAAAACCCTTAATAGGATTTTTGGTCCCACACAGCCTTAAATCCACACGTTTCTATATATTCTATTTCACCTTCCCGTACACAGGCCCACTCGGCTTCACCCCTAGAAACAAACTTGAGAAGCTTCTCCATAAATTTTATCCGCAAATTTTTTCTTAGACTAATCTTAAAGCCCAGAATTCAATTACAAAACTCATTAAAATTAAAGACACCATACCCACACACTTGCAGTCCCCAGCTGTTTATAAATTAACCTGTGCTATCATATATAGGTAAAACAAAAAGACACTTGAAAACTCGCATCCATGAGCACTCGGCCGTTAATCACACAACCACCACATTCAACTATCCGTAACCATGCCCACCAACATGATTACTTGTTCTCGCAGTCTTGATTTCTCAGTTCTTGGCAGGAAGCCTTGTGTCAATGCAAAGTAAAGCCATCCATTTGTGATATGGCTTCCAATGAATTGTTGTGTTTTTCTCACAAAGGCTCGTCTCAATTAAGGTAATACCTCCTGTATGTTTTAGTTTGTTCAGATTTTATTTTGTAATACTACAGGTATGTTACTTTTAAAAGGTTTGTGGAAGGGAAATTTTAGAATAATATTTCGTTCTTGTATATTACCTGTAGTTTTTGTTTTTACTTTTTGCGTGTTTTCTAGGCTCTGATGGTGGAAAATGATTTTCTCGAAACGTTAGTAATTAAAGAATCCCATTTCAGTCAAAAGTTTGTGTTTTCCCCGTTATATTATTTTGTATGCGTTCAACTCTTGATATGGTTAATTTTTACATACAAAAAATAAGTAGTGTCCAGAACTTGTTTGCCATTACTTCTATTTTTACGCTTTTTTTTACGGGTTGCTACCGGCAGTTACAATTAATGAAATTTGCTGAAGTTTTTTCGTATTCTATCCTGATAAATTTATAGTGTTTGTACACCACCCAAATGGTACGGTATGCAGTGCATTGTCTTTTTTTATAGTGCAAGCTCTCCTGTAGGCTTACCATAATCACTAACATAAGAGTTAATAACTTTCACATATTTATTATTTTATTAGAGTAAACGGGATAAACAGCCATGTAGTTTTTTACTACGTGTAGCAAGAATTGCTTCTGTTCTTCATCATTTGTTAAGATCTTGTTATATTCATCCATCATTTGTTAAGATTTTGTTATATTCATCCATCATTTTAACTGGTCTTACAGATATATCATTTACAATTTTGATTTGATTGATAGATTTTTTGCAATATTGTACTCTTCATTATTGTGTCATTCTACAGCATTTTTGGATAGAAATGCTTAACTAAATTCTGTTATTTCAAAGAACCTGTGAGTATTTGATGTAACAAAATCTTTTAGTATTTTCTTGAATGAGTTCAGGATCCGAAGCAGCCCGTTTTACAGGATGACTTTCACCTGGATTTTGCAAAGCCATTACCATTTAGTTCTTTGAATCATCAAATAAGGGCAGAGCTACAAGTTCTTCGGATAGGTACCAATGATGACCACCCAACATATTTTTCAAAGCAACAGATGTAATAGCTTCGTCTCTTTGTTTGTACAGATCAAGGTTCTTCAATAAATCAAGATCAAGACGAGAAGAAAAGAATGGTGCAGTAACTGTAAACCAAGCTCTTACATACAGCCGAACAGCAAACAGGCACATGTCGTTTAGTCCATTTTCTTATTTTGTATAATCTTAAACAAAGATTTGAAAATCAAGAATTTCAAGGAATATATTATTTTAGCCCTCCATTAAGCTCCCAGAAAAATTATTGTTAGCAGTAGTAGCTCACTGGAGTCATCTCGTGGCTGGTATGTATTAAGTTGTTTGTTGCAGATTCATTCATATCATCTTTAATGGCAAATGCATTTATACTCATTTCTGGGTCTGATAAAGCTGTTTGATAATTCTGCTTGTTGAAACTTTACCATTTATCCTTGAACCTCATGAAAAAGCACAATATCTGGTCCAGATGATGGTGGTAATAAGTTTGAAACTACAGCTTCTAGCATAATTTCTAGCTTGTGATGGCGACAGGCTACCCAAAACATATCCTTGTCCATTATTTGTTCAAGATGAATATAAGCACCATTTTTAAGGCCAGTATTAGCTGCAATTGTGTCAAAACATATGCATTTTATCGGCTCACCAATACCCCATTCAAGAGATGTCTCATGCGCAGCAGTTGCTGTTTGCTGGCTAGTACCTGAATCCAGTTCGGGTACACCAGATCTTGATAAAATCACACAGGAAAAGGGAAACATTGGAGCACCTTAGCTTTCGTCTTTATCCAAAGTTCGGTAGGCCAGTAGAAGGTTTGCCCTCCCAATGCGTGTGTGGCTCATCCTACGACATCGACCACGCCATGGTGTGAAAGAAAGGGGGCTTCGTATGCATGAGGCATGGCGAAGTAAGGGACCTCACAGCAAATTTACTGAAGGAAATCTGCCGCGGCGCCAAGATGGAACCTACCCCCTCCTTCCATTGGACGGCGAGAACCTCCGTCACAGGATTTCAAACACATCCAACGAAGCCCGTGTGGACGTCAGTGCTCGAGGATTCTGGACTCGGGGACAGCGAGCCTTCTTTGACATGAGGATTTTCGATCCCATAGCTGCATGTCACCGTAACCTAGGTCTCGATGCTGCACACAGGAGGTACGAGAATAACAAGATCAGGGCAATAAAGGGAGAGAATTCTCAATGTTGATCAGGGCAGCTGCACTCCTCTGGTGTTCACAGCCTCTGGTTGGATGGGACCAAGTGCAAGATGTTTCTATGCCAGACTCGCGGAGGTGTTATCTGAACGGAAGCAGCAGTTACGTCACAGACTGGTTGAGATGTCTACTCTCCTTCTCTCTGCTTAGGTCTGCATTGCTCTGCCTCGGGGGAACGAGATCTTCGGCCCCAAAGCCGACAACGGTCACAGATATTGACTATGAGGCAACAGTCACTGAATGCCTCATGGCTCTGCGGCTCAACTAACTCAACACAGCTAGGGTAGCTACTTTTGTATTAGGATATTTAATTTTAAGGTAATAAAATGGCGGGGAAGGTATAGCTATTGGGGTAGGCTGGAGGCCACGGTACGATGATGGTAGTAGTATAGTTGTGGCAATAGGTATGGTGTCGGTGAGAGTTGTAGTAGTTGGTAGAGTGATGGTAGTGGTGGTTGTGGTAGTAGGTACGATGGTAGTGGTGGTGGTAGTTGTGGTAGTAGGTACGGTATAGTTGTGGTGGTTGTTGTGGTATAATATTTATGGTATGGTTGTGGTGATTGTTGTGGTATAATATATATATATGCTATGGTTGTGGTGGTTGTTGTGGTATAATATACTGTATATGGTATTAATGGTTTTAGTGGTGATTATGGTATTGGTTATATTCACTCTGTACACTGTGTATGTACCGTTAAGGATATGAACAAGTATCTGTGGGTAATTTGACTTCCTTGTCCTAGTATTTTGATATCACTTTCTGAATTTGTTTTGCATCTTTCACCATTATCATCCCCTTTTCATAGGTTTCTGTAGTCCTTGGTCACCCCATAGGGAGGGTGAACAGGAAAAAATATAAAGTTAACTAAATAGATATATAGAAACAATAGTTAGACGGCTATGATTGATAAATAGATGACTAAGCATTGGCCACTAGCTATGTTAAGGTGCATGTGAGAAAACAAACAAAAAGACATATTCCATTATGCTCGGAAAAACCTTCATCGGTCATTTCAAGAGAGATGCGTGTTGCACCCATTTAAATTCTTCCAAAAACCCAACACTAAAATTGATTTCCCCAACAACAGGTAATTTGAAATGAGGAAACTGAATTCGGAAGACTCACTACTAATTCTCCAGCAACTTCAAAAACTAACAAATTTGTGCCATGAAATGCGGCAGTTAGCTATTTTGGAGAGCTTTAGGTTTAAGATTAATGCGAGGAAGGGGAGGGATGACCTCTCCTTCAGAGTGGTACTTTAGAATTCACAGAAAGTATAAATACGTTAACATTATTCTGCGATTACTAGGACCGTGATTCTTTTTAAAATAATTGTTTTCTTCCTCCTGAGGGGTGCTGCTGAGTCCTGCAAGCGAAACAGGTAACCTAAACAGATGAACAATATAAAATTGTTATGAAGAACACCATAACATAACCCATTATTATACCAGTGCGAATGATCGTCTTGTTGTGGAAGGGGAACAGTATAACAGAACATATCTTCTAAAGCAATACTAATGTATGAATGAAGAGAGTCTGCCATTACCCCTGCATGTAAAGTGAGAAAAGTCTTGCCAAATTAAAAATAAATAATTCCTTCCGGCCAGATTAACTCATCCACTAACCCTCACTTTATGTTTATATATCATAAGATGTGTTTACATTCTCTTCGACTATCGATACTTAATGTTTACAGTATAAGCGTTGGTATTTTTTTTAATTATTCATAAATAAAAAAAAAATTAACTAGTGAAAAGGTTTAGCCTATCCCCAAAATTTGCAAAATGTAAGGGCGGAAACGATCCTCCGGCTGGTTACCGCTGCTAACTCGCTCGTTTGCTGGTGCAGACGACACTTGGGGTGGTTGGACGGAGGTGAGAACGGCAGCAACTATCTCCACCACCGGCAGATTCAACCCAGCCGCCATACCGTCAGTATCTAGCTACCCTGCTGTCCGTCAAATTCTGGCTGTGATCTCATCATAGGTCCTGGACTCGTGGGCTGTGTTCCCAGACCTTCACCTATCAACTGCCAACTCTCTGGTCATCTACCACTACCGAATACCACGACCATCAGTTCATCACATTCCGTCGGTGCCCCGGTGTTCTCCTGCCTTTTCAAGACGTCGCTGAGTGTGGAATTGAAGTGGACGCTTCCCTATCCTGAGTGTGCATCACCGTGTTCCAGAACCTTCCCCCAGGGCCACTGCCGTAGGAAATATTTGTTCATTGTTTGATTCCATTAATTGCTGACTCCCCTTTATTGTTCGATTCTATCAATTGTTGACTCCATTTAATTGTTTGAATCCATTAATTGCTGACTCCCATTAGTTGTTTGATTTCTTTAATTGTTGCTTCCATTAATTGTTTGACTCCCGTAATTATTTGATGTTTGTTGAGTGGTGTCAGAGTTTTGTTACATTTTTATAGTAAAGAGATGTCAATCTCAAACTGTTGTTTGTTATTCCTCAGAAAACCATGGTCCTTGACTTTCCTTTATTGAGATCCTGATTAGCCTGGTAAGGGATTTCTATCCGTAAGTCCTAGGCCTTTACAAGTGGCGACCTTGCCAGGATTTGTCTCTGACCTTTGGTTTCTGAGGTTTAACATTCGTTCCGGTGTTGTTGTAAGTCGCCGTGAGCGCGCCGCCTTGCTGTCTGTGGCCCGGAAGCAAGTGTTGTTCAGTGGTTATCCCTTCCTTCTGTGTGCTAATTTTGTTGCTCTCCCTTGTACTTCGGGAAGTTAATTAGTGTTGGTTGGGGTGCACTGTGGATGCTGTCATAGCATTTTTGTTGTTGTTTCACCTGGTGCGGTTTCGTTACCCTGAGGTG
The DNA here is from genome assembly GCA_958450375.1 of Homarus gammarus. NCBI lineage: Eukaryota > Metazoa > Arthropoda > Malacostraca > Decapoda > Nephropidae > Homarus > Homarus gammarus. The sequence goes on along the minus strand of CAUDMG010002354.1, from coordinate 41,242 downwards.
ATTCAGCTGGGCTGGGTGCGGAACGAGGTTCCCTCCAGTCGGATCAAATCATTTACTGGTTTGATTGAGCCACTAGGTGAGTTACCTCTGGCTATTTGCGGGGTAAGTTGTTTGTTTTTTCCTTTGTTCTTGGCTTTTCGGATCATTATGTCTGATTTTGAGGTGTGGAAAGGTCAAGCGGTGGCCCTGGGTCTGACAGAGAGAGGCACGTCAGAGAGAGTTGGAGGAACGTCAGAAAGAAAGAGTTCGAATTGGCTAAGTTGCAGGCAGAAAAAGACCTAGAACTGGCTAGGATTAATGCTTCAAGTAGACCAGCATCCTCTGGCCATATACAAGACAATGTGGTAAAACCCAGCTTGCCTGTGTACCGTGAAGGAGAAGACATCGCCTCCTACCTTGTTAGGTTTGAGCGGGTAGCTGAGCTGCTTGGTGTAGCCCCAGATAGCTATGCTGTAAGGTTGGGTAGCCTACTGCGTGGTAAGCCGGTAGAAATTTACACGTCCCTGTCTGCCGACATCACCCGAGATTACTTCTTGTTGAAGCAAGCTCTCTTGCGAGGATTTTGCAAGACTTCTGACGGTTATCGTGCTGATTTCCGCAGAACGAAGATTAGAGAGGTAGAAACGTACCAGCAGTTTTCGATTCACCTGGGTCGTTTATTTCAACAATGGCTCGAGACATCAGGGGTTGAAGAAACCTTTGAGTCTCTAACTTCATGATATTAGATCAGTTTTTGTCTTCCCTACCTCCAGACTTGAGAATTTTCATGAAAGAACACCAGCCAGCGACACTTGGAGAAGCTGTGCATCTTGCCGACAACTGGGCGTCTGCTCGCAACGCCTACCCCAGGTCTTCCCCTCCTGTAGTGAAGACTGCGAAGCCTCCGTCCTCCGAGGAACCATCCCCAGGAGTACACAAGAGTAGTTCACCAGCCGTGCGGTATCACAGCTGCGGAGAAGGGCACATTCGTTCTCGCTGTCCCAGGAATCCCCTCGCCTTCAAGACTGCTGACACTCCTCAACCCAGCAACAAGGTCGGATTCTGTTTGGAGGTCAGGAGCTGCCCCCGTTATTGTCAGTGGAACAATCAATGGGTCTAGGGCATCTACTTTCATCAGAGACACTGGTTGCTCGTGCATTATTGTCTCTGAAGAAGCCCTGCCTGACGCCGACATCTCCAGCTGCCCGAAGGTTAGTGTCGCCGATTATTTAGGTCGTGTTGACCAGTTTCCTGTTGTTAGGTGCTACCTGCGTTGCCCCTATTTCACTGGTTGGTCTAATGTGGTAAGAGCTCCCATTAAATTTGCTAGTGCCCTCATTGGTAATGTTCCCGATGTTCGTGACCCTAACGACCCGGAAACGTTAAAACTCTCCTCGCCACCAGCACCAGTCTCCTCACCACCAGCACCAGTCCTCACGCCACCTGCTGATGACGACGACTCGCCACCTGCCGAGGTCGCCTCGCCACCCTCTCACGCCGCCACGCCTGCCGCCAAGGTCCAACCTGTAGGGCCACGGACGGCGAAGGTGAAACGACCGCATCCCCTGATTCTGCCGAATTTGTTGCCACTGACTGTGACTCCCAACGAGTTAGCCAAGCTTAAAGACTCGTGTGCCATTCTGAAGCGGGTAAGGGAGAAGGTGAGAGATGGGTCGGTTTATAAGTTTGTTTCTTTTAATGGGGTGTTACACAGGTTGTGTGTTTCATCCAAGCGACCAGCTAAAGTAGGTCGGGTTTTACTTGTTGTCCCTGCTGTTTGTCGTAGTAACATTCTCTCTGTAGCTCACAAGAGCCCTCTTGTAAGTCACTGTTCTCGTAGGAAAACTTATAGGAAGGTTGCTGTTCAGTTTTACTGGCCAGGTGTGGGAGCGGATATTGGAGCTTTTTGTAGGAGTTGTGATCAGTGCCCACGTATGTCCGCCAAGGGTAGAGTCCGTCCTGTTCCACTTGAACCCTTACCCGTCGTTGCAGAACTACCTTATCGGGTAGCCATAGATTTTGTTGGACGATTCTCACCCCCTTCCTCTAAGAAGCCTAAATTACATGAAGCTAATGTGTTAAGGAAATATAATTGCAGGACCCACATTGCTCGTGTCCTTGACGACGTCCCCAAGCTGGAGTTAGTCGAGGCACTACCCTACAAGAGTTCCTGTGGAGTTCGGACGCCAGAGTCTGTTGATCTCAGTTGCTGCCAACACCTGACGAGATAGAAGAATCCTCTACGACAGGAAATAGGCCCAAACTTAAACTTGGACTGAAGTGGACCCCACGTGCAGTTCCTTGATACGGCCTTACGTTTTGGACATCAAGTTACCACCTATTCTTTTCTATGACCCTTCTTTATTGTGCGATGTGTATTTAAGCATTTGTTGTAAGATGATTATGCTTTGTGTACTAATCTTTAGTTTTAATCTACCTTACAGTAGATTTTTGTTGGGGGAGCAGTGTAAGGGCGGAAACGATCCTCCGGCTGGTTACCGCTGCTAACTCGCTCTTTTGCTGGTGCAGACGACACTTGGGGTGGTTGGACGGAGGTGAGAACGGCAGCAACTATCTCCGCCACCGGCAGATTCAACCCAGCCGCCATACCGTCAGTATCTAGCTACCCTGCTGTCCGTCAAATTCTGGCTGTGATCTCATCATAGGTCCTGGACTCGTGGGCTGTGTTCCCAGACCTTCACCTATCAACTGCCAACTCTCTGGTCATCTACCACTACCGCATACCACGACCATCAGTTCATCACATTCCGTCGGTGCCCCGGTGTTCTGCCTTTTCAAGACGTCGCTGAGTGTGGAATTGAAGTGGACGCTTCCCTATCCTGAGTGTGCATCACCGTGTTCCAGAACCTTCCCCCAGGGCCACTGCCGTAGGAAATATTTGTTCATTGTTTGATTCCATTAATTGCTGACTCCCCTTTATTGTTCGATTCTATCAATTGTGGACTCCATTTAATTGTTTGAATCCATTAATTGCCGACTCCCATTATTTGTTTGATTTCTTTAATTGTTGCTTCCATTAATTGTTTGACTCCCGTAATTATTTGATGTTTGTTGAGTGGTGTCAGGGTTTTGTTATATTTTTATAGTAAAGAGATGCCAATCTCAAACGGTTGTTTGTTATTCCTCAGAAAACCATGGTCATTGACTTTCCTTTATTAAGATTCTGACTAGCCTGGTAAGGGATTTCTATCCGTAAGTCCTAGGCCTTTACACAAAATATTATTCTCAGTATTAAACCCAGCTCCGCATTATACAATGTATTAAACTCAATACAACATTTATTTTACCTAGTATTAGACCCAGTACAGGGCTGTACCATTATTATGCCTAGTACAGTCAATCAATCAATCAGAGTACCTTCCTCATATCTGAGGATTGGCGACCACAGTCCTCCACTCGAAACGTTGTAGGGCTGTTTTTACCAAGTATTAAAGCCAGTACAGTTGCAGTATTTTATCCAGCATTAAATCCCTTGCAGCATTTATTTTACCCAGCATTAGACCCAGTACAGTATTAAGCCAAACAATAAACAGCTTTTCATATATCCAGTATAAATACCATGCTCGATACCATTATTATACCCAGCAAAATATTAAGCTCTTATCATTGTAGCAGGTTTATATTCAGCAACAATAATACTCTGTACTTTAATATCATTCACAGTACAGTATTATTCTTAAATGCATTATAGCTAGTAACAGTATAATGCCCTGTTCAGTACTATTTACAGTAACAGTATTATAGTCAATATTGTTACCCAGTAACATTATTATACTCAACATTATACCCAGCAACACTTTTACATGCAGCATTATAGCCAGTGACACTATTATACCAAGTAACGTTATTATACTCCATATTATACCCAGTAACATTATTATACTCCAATATTATACCCAGTAATACTATTATACTCAATATTATACCTAGTAACACTTTTTATTCTTAATATTATACCCATTGCACTATTATATCCAGCAACAGTCTTAAATGATCACCTTGTATTACATACAAAATGTAAATAGACTCCTGAATTTCCTGGTGCCAGTAAGTCGCCTTGGGGCACCACCGTTAAATAGAATTAAATCCCCGGCTGAAGTTTAATAGCGTTCTGGAGACTCAGGCAAGGATGAAGAGAGGTATTTATCGGATCTGAAGTGCTATAAGTTCATATCAGGCGATCGTGCATTTCCGTGTTTATCAATGTTTATGTTAGTTTTAGGTAAAATGTAAAATAATGACTCCTCTGGGTGTTTTAACTGTCAGTACCGTTCACTAGGTCATAGTTTTGTGTTTTAACTGCCAGTACCGTTCACTAGGACTCATTTTTCGGTGTTTTAAATGACAAGGTTATTGATCATGGTTTCTCAGGCCTTACTTCAGTATGTGATTCAACTGCCATGGTTAGTAAGTCCATTTCTCTCCGTTATAATTTCGGGTACTACACAATTCAGACAACACTCCTCTCCACGCACACCTTCAATTGTTACATATTGTAAGTAATTTTGTTTTCATCTACGAATCCTGCTACACGGTTTAAAAGCACCGAACACACACACACCATCAACCACACCAAAACCGTAGTCATGCACATCAATACCGCCACCACTCCAGTGCAAGCCCCAGCAGTCACAGTGGGTGCCCATCCTCTCCAGCTGGTGCAGTCTGCCAAACTCCTGGGTGTAACTATAGACAACAAACTTGACTGGAAGGCCCATGTAAATAACACAGTCAAGGCACCCTCGTACCGTCTCTACATGCGACGAAGACTTAGGTCACTTGGGACACCCACGCCAGAGCTGAGGACCATCTACAACGCATTTATTCTCTCCAAACTAACGTATGCGTCACCAGCCTGGTCGTCTTCTCTCCACTCCACCCAACAACGTCAGCTAGAGAAGGTACAGAGAAGGGCCTGCAGAATCATGCGCGGCGCAGAATACTCTGGCTACACCAACGCTCTCTCCACCCTGGAAATGCCATCCCTCAGTGACCTCCACCACCAAGCACTGGAAAGGTTTGGCCGTGGACTAATGCACCACCCTCGCCATCGCCGCCACCTGCCGCCCCCCACCCAACTCGCGCAGTCCGCCACTACAACAAAATTCAGCCCGTAAGAGCCCGCACCGATAGATATAAGAACAGCACCATCCCATCTATTGTTAAAATAATAAACAACTCCTGATTTATGTACTGTACAGCCCTGTAAATGTATTCAATGCATATTATATCCTTATTTCTAAATCAAAAGTAAGTCTGTACATTTTCAGCCACCGGCTGCAACTCTATTAATAAACCGTTTATTATTATTATTATTATTATTACACACACTACTACTACTTTGCTTCCACTCGGAATCACGTTATTAAGGATGTCACCTTCGTTGATGAGCTTTGAGGTGACTCGAGAAGCTGATACGGAACTGGCAGGGTCCTCCACAGATGTGGCACGTGTGGAAGGCTACATCTGGTGCGGGAGGGGTGGCGGCAGCGTCTTTCGGCGCTGGTGCTCCTCCAAGCGTTACGGTGTGGAGTGATAGTCTCCCAGGTGAAAGGGTCAATTTGGCATTTTATCAGGTTTGTCTTAAGACTATCCTTATACCTTTTCCGTTGCCTGCAAGCATTTCGTTTACCATTCGTTAGGTAACTGTAAAGTAGCTGACTTGGTAGTCTACTATCTCCCATGCGGGTAACGTGGTCAATCGAATGTAGTTGTTCATGGATAATGGAAGCCTCGATTCTCCTACAGTTGGTGGTCTTACCAGCGAACTCGGGGGATGGAACTTAGTATACGTTGATTAAAGTTTTTAAGCTCCTTGAAGTGCCACCTGTATGTGACCCATGTCTCAGTGCCATACAGTGTGATAGGGAGGACCACTGATCGATATACGTGCAGCTTCTGTAGATAATTTCAGCTCCCAACAGCTGAAGACACAGGTACAGAGTCTGCCAGAGGCTTGAGATGAGCATTTAATCAGATGAAGAATCTCTTCATCGTTGTCCGCGATGGTAGACATGTGGGAGCCAAGATACTGAAAGTGGGTAATACTAGAGAGGATAGTACCGTTAACCTGGATGGATGGTGGAGGTGTGGCTATACCAGGGACAGGCTGAAAGAGAATCTGAGTCTTACGTACATTTACCTCATGGGTCAGGTGATGAGGATATCACGGAGACCTTTTTCTCTGACAATGCAGTAGTCAATGAGATGCCAATGAACTTGTCGGCCTGACTAACAAGGTGTTGGTGTTAGTGAGGTTGTGTTCAGCACACTTGCTGAGGAGTAGGTCAATGGGATTACACCTGCCCTCTCCGTTCCTCCCTATGGTTTCCTGCTATAAGTCAGCATCTCTGCTAACACTGGCAATGAAGTCATTTAGGAGCACAGTCTTATCTTCTCTGAGGATAGAGCTTAGCACTCGGTCTACATCCAGTGTTAAGACGTAGGCACTAATGAAGAAAGCATGACGTGAGTAATTCAGTGGGACTCTGAGCTTCATGAGGAGTTCGTTGACCTCAACAGTCATTTAAGTTAGCCTATGTAGGATGGATTGGTGAATAGCAAAGACAGCTCCATAAATGCGGCTTCTCTCTGCAGCAAACTTACCTTTCCGGAAGAAGGAAAGCCAGATCCCCGTTCCGTTAGTTGACCCACGTTTGGGAACCGGGATTCACTGATGGTTGCTATGCCGATTTCTTACCTCAACAGCTCTTTTGCCACAAGGGCGGTTCTTCTTTCAGGACGCTCATTTGTTACAGTATCCAAAAGGGTCTTGACATTCCATTCAGCGACCATAACAGGTTGTATAATTTGTTTTTGCTTTGATATGTGAATATGTTTTCGTCCAGATTACAATGACCTTACTGGGTGCGGCTGCCCAGTCAGGCTGTTTTTTTTAGGCAGGCTATATTTAGTGTACCTTATCTAGCCCCCTCCCCATGTGGGGTGGGTAGAGTGGCTCCTGGAAAGGGTTGTTCAGTTGCACAGACAGGATAGGAATGCACTACTGCCTTGATCCCAGTGCATGAACGACCATCTTATCTATACCGCCGATGTGCAGAGTTGTGACTAGAGACTCCCTGCAGTCATATCTCTGCCTGTCCCCGTCGCCACTCGTCTGTCGCCATAGGACTTGGGGTGGGGGGGGGTGGGGGTAGGGGTTCTGATAATGATGGAAAGTATGATGAGCCGGATGATGGCTGCGCATGAATTGATTAATGTGGTGAGGCCTAAGTGCAGGATGTTACCACTCATCTTGGTTCTTCCTTTTCCTGATCCAGTGGTACAGGCAGCAGTAACAACTAAAGAGAGGGAGAGTTGCAATGGACCGACGACAGCTAAGTATATTTGGCTTTGCCTTAGTAGCCTGTCCATCTTGCATTGCCTTCATTCGCCGGTGTAGTCGTTGGGATCCCATATTGCTTACCTCTTCCGCCTATACCACCATTGTGGTCATACGGGAGCTCTGAAAGCATGTTTGCCTGTTGCGGGGCTGCACCACAGATTTTTCGTTTGGGGTTTACGTCCGTAACCTTATATCTATCAAGGTTAATCCGCAAGGCAGCGGGGTAGTGATTGGTAGGCGCCAAGACGTGTCTACATGCCAGTTGGCATATGCCCAGGAATCCAGTTACCATGTGTTGCCATGAGGAGGTACAACAGGAGTCTTGATGGTAAAGGGGCTGTGTACTGGAGGAGGAAGACTTATGGAATTTGCTTCCCTGTTCGCCACGAGGGCTAGCCAGTGGCTGTAGCTGAAAGCAAGAGGAATTAAGCAGTGCCTGCACCTTAACACTAATGTTGCTACACTAGATGCATTACACCACCCTGTGCACACACACACACACACACACTACATCCCTGACCACCTTAGGGTCAAAACATATTCAGGCGCTGCTCATGCTGATCAGCAGCCCCCCTTGGAAAATGTTCGGCCCATTCCCCAAGTCCCTCTCCCCGACCCATCCTCACCACCGGGATATCAACATAATCAAAAGTGACAATTTCTTTTCGGAAAGAAGTGGGACCAGTGTTGAACAATGATGAACAGTGATTAAGCCAGTGAATTCAACACTAGACAGTATCAGTGAGAACCGTGACCCACCAGTGAGATAAGCACCACTGGGAAATGACCGCCATCTTCTGATAAGGAGGTGCTAATCAGTCTACCCTGGGAACAACAGTGAGTCAGCTTCACACCTGACTTTGAAATAACACAACACCACCCAGTAGGGTGGGGTACTGTGACACCACCCCAAACCACCCGGTGTCCCCATGACCACGTGAGCTCCTTCATATCAACACCCGAGGACGAGTTACTGCACCACGTGAACACCATACCACCCGGTGTCCCCATGAATACGTGAGATCCTTCATATCAACACCCGAGGACGAGTTACTGCATCACGTGAACCTCACCTGGTGTCTCCATGACCAGTCCAGGCCGGGGCCATCAACTGTAAACTATAAAAATTTGTATGTTCAATTCATGTTCCTTCTTCTTTCAGTAATGAAAGCATTTGTTAAACGACCCACCCACCCCATGTCTTTGTATGTAGTAAGTCATTTTTGTCCAATGTATATTTTCAGGCTTCGGGCTGCCGACTTTTTCAATAAACAGTTAATTATTATTATTATTATTATCATTATTATTATTATTATCATTATTATCATTATTATTATTATTACACAGAGGCAGAAGAAAAAAGAAAGGAAGACTGAATTATGAGTAAAACCCTCAAGTACACACCTCGCTTTATGTGAGCTTCATATTCATCACCATGGCTTAACTCATCGAGAAACAGAACAATTTTTCAAAGTTCGTAATCTAAATTAAATATCTGGTGTGGCAGGTTGCTGTGTAATAAATAAACACGCCCATTTCCTTGTCAGTAACGCAGAAGAAATCTTGCTCAAACTCAGACAACTCCCTAAGTCATTTAACACCAAGCTTTCCAGGATGAATAATGCAGCGAAATTTCCTGATAATAACTGGGCCTAATTATCATAGATGGGAATCAAGGGCAGTTCTGCAGTAATACTTCCAGTTTCGTCAACTTAGAGGGTAAAAACTGGAGTAGATTACTGAACTGACCTGGCAGAAGCACTTCAGTCCTCAACACATCACGGGAAACACGTCCCTACCCGTTCTCCCTCTAACAGTGGAATAATCAGATCCAACGTGCACGAGAGACAACTTTCCTCCTGATGCTCACTTGAAGACACTTAAAGAAGCCCGTAAAAACTGCAGGAAAGGGAATATTTGAAATGACGTTGTTTTTATTAAGCGTTTTAGGGATAACTGCCCGAGTAAAAGCCTAAACTGAAACGCACAGCTTTACGACATGGGGATAATTTTCTTTTATAACGGTATAACTTCGTGAAAGTTCAGTAGATGTATAGTTAAAATGACTATTAATCCTCTAAGACATCCTTTACTATTGTAACCCGAATAGGTCAGGTAAATCTAGGTTAGGATAAGTTAGTTCCTTCGGTCAGTGTTAAGGATAATGATCATTTATAGTTTTCCTTGTCTATAGATCGGTTTAAATACTCGAAAATAATATGAAATCAACTCTAATACAATGTCTTAATATTACTAAAACGCGAAACATTTTCAAAGTAATATTTTAATGCTCACGAATGTTATAAACACGGGTGAGATAATTTTAATTTAATATTTTAGAAAATGTGGTACTCTACACTTCATATAAGTCTTCCTGTTAATCATTTAGGAATTACAATTAGTTAAAACAAAAATTCAGATAGATTTGCGAATAGAACAGGTGTACTATTCATATTGTAAGTTTGTGCACTGTATGTAACGAGTGTAATGTTATTAAGTCATTATAAATCATGATGACAATATATATATATATATTTTCTTAAGAATAGTTACGTCATACAGATGAAAATAAGAAACACTTTTGATGAGCCATTGGTCGAAAACTGCAACAACTTCCTTCCTACCATGAGTCTTCGTTAAAGCGAAAACAAAAAAATTATTTAAACTATCAATAGTCATGAATTTGACTTTGACCTCCCAAACATATTTATTGCTTACTGTGTATCCAACATGTTTCATACATAATGTTTGGCAGATTTGGTGAGGATAAGGCTCACACACACACACATTTCACTATAATATACAACATAATGTACTTTGGTGAATAATGATAATAATGATAATAATAATAATAATAGTAATAATAATATTAAAAATAATAACAATATTTATAATTATAATTGTTATTCCGTAAATCACTTCATGTTTCAAGTTGTGTATGCAGGTGAAGCTTCCACACTGCCTCCTGTTATTCCTAGACTCACAATCTGACTATACACATATCTGTTAATAATTCCTCTCTGGCGCTTTAGTGCTCTTCCCGTCAAGACAGAAGTTATGAGTCTTGGAAAGAATAACAAATGCGCCAAGTACTTCTGATTTTTTCCCATATTATTGAGGTTAAATTCCTCTGACAGAAGAGGTTAAATTCTTGTGCTAAATTCCTATAAGAGAGCATTTAATTTAATTTGTTTTCACTCTTTAAAAATTCCCCCTTTTATTCAACAGGGTGACAGGAATCAAGAAAAAACTCTCTCTTCAATCGGTGTAATTCATTCACTCTCACTGTTGTAACAAATGAGTTCTGCTGAGAATTATGTTTTTTGATTGCAGTAGGTAAATCAAATGCTCCGAGAAAGGACAAAAATCTGTTATCAAATAGTATTTACAAGGTTAAGGATGTTCTTTGCTTAATTCCATTATGTGCTATCGTGCACAAAAGATGTGCCCACTACCCATCCACAGTGAGAATTCGAATAGCCTTGAGTCTGAAGTTTCGAAACCACTGGGGGAAATGCTATGATCGGCCAACAGATATCGCCCACTGTAGTGTGTGTGTGAGGGGGGGGGGGGGGGGTAGAGGAGGTGGGGGCTGGATGAGAGGCAGGTTTATTTATTATTTATACCACCATAATTTCAAGCTGCCTTTTGAACTACGTTTTGTCTTACAGCTGTTTCTATATGGTTACGAATACAAAAAAACAGGTGCAGTGCCTTGGGTGCTTATTGCTGCTCAGGTCACAATGATACTTTTAAAGAATGGAATATATTAAGGATAAAAATAAAATATGCAAGGATCAGAGTGAAGGGCTTTGGTCAACTAGTTTTACTCAGCGACCACGTCACAATTTTGTTGTTATTCCGACAGAGAGATTATGGTATTATTTATTTATTTATCTTTCACCCATCCTTTGCTTAATAAATATTGGTGATAATATGCAATATTATATAATTATATACTTATGTTAAAAAGAGTGGAGTGAAAAAGTTTCAGTATTGTAAAATAGTATTCAGACTTATTCTAGGTGACTGTTCCAATTCTTCCAAGTTCCAACCACTGCCCCTCATGCCCTTGAAAGCCCGTGTGTGTGTGGGGGGGGGGGGGGGGGGGAGAAGGGGGCAGGTGCGGGGACTGGCCGCCCGTCACAACACACACCCAACTACACCACCACCACTACACCAACGCTCAGTGACCCACATCAAATCTATGTGAACTTTGTTTCGGGTTACTGTCACCTTGACGTATTTTATACATCCTATTCTCAGTTCATGTTGATAGACAAGAATAAGGCTTTGGCCAACCTCTCCTCTCGTAAGGGAACGTGAGGTGGCCGTGGTAGCATTATTCATGGTCTTGCATGGGTTCTCCTCAACCCGTAACTGGAACACCCACAGTGAAGACCCAGAAGATAGACAACTCGTCATTAGGTCTCCAGTGTTTAAACACCCCACCACAATATGCAAGCTTCATATATTTTGGAGTGTGCTCACTTACCGTTAATACTGTGTGCTGAACATCATCTGCATTTCGATGATGGTAGCAATTGTAACTATATAATTATATTGTGTTATAAGACAACATATTCCACGATGTGTCATACAGATCATTTTATACCACACGATACATAATTTGTGGCTGTTAAGTTACTTTGTTATGAATTTTCATGCAATATAGTTTAAGACATCATTAAGGACATGGATTTAAGATAACACTGTAGTTGAGTTAATGTATATAAACTATATTTACAAACAAGACTAAAATCCAAACAATACACCAATACACACATATTAATATTTGGTCCAGCCACCCAATGCATTCAGAATTTCATCAAGGCGATTAAGGATGGAGTCGACTAGCTTCAGGCACACCCCGGGTCATTGACGTATACTCTCCCACATGTCGTAAGTTTTGGCCTCTATTGCTGTACAGGTTCGCTGCTCCCCAATATCCCAATCACGTTTCATCAGGCCTAAATATGTTCAATCAGATTAATATCACATCCTAGTGTTGACCATTCGATGACCTCAATTTCAGGGTGATCCTGGAGGTAGTCCTTCACTATGTTGCTGGTATGAATGAGACTGTTGTCATGAACAGACTGATAGTGTGGGGGGGCTGGGACTTCCATAGCCCTGACTGTAGGAATTAGCACTTGCTCCAGGAAGTCTACATACTGCTCAGCAGTGAAACAGCCATTGATCTTGACCAGTTCACCTAGCCCATGTGCCCACATCCACCCCCAGAATGATACTGACATCTTACCACTCATTGTGCGATGTTGAATGTCTTTCTCATGGTAGCATGTGTTGGGGGGGCCGCCAGCACTGCCTTGCTTCGGCTCCCACTGACCTGAACACCGTTTCATCGGTAAATATAATGGTTCTCCAGCATTCTTATCTATGTGGAAGGTGTTCCAATGCAAAGCGGAGTCGACACTCCGTGTGAGTAGGTGTTAACCACCCTTTGTGAGCTGGAATATGGCAGTCGATCCCGGTTTCATGAAGTCGGCGTCTCGTCGTCATGTGATGGCAGTTGAGGCCCAGATTTCTGGTATGCTCCACTGATGTTCGCATTGGATATGCCGTTGCAGCTGCCACGATCATGGCGTCCATCATTGCTGACGCTACTCGTGGCCTCCCGCTTCGAGGTTTCGTCTCCACTGAGCACTCTTCCTCCCACCGGCGGATCCACCTCCTAATCGTCTTGGTGCTCCTCCCCACTTCGAAAGCAATGTTCGGCACAGTTGCCCCGGCTCTCCATATCCCGATGATTTGGCCTCGCTCAGCAATCACTGCCGACGAATTTGCTCGTCCTGCAGGCATATCTGAAATGGCAGAGTAATATTATGTTGTGGTAACTGATGCAGGCTTATATATACTAGAGCAAATTAATGGTATTAGTAGCACCTAGGTTAAGTATTATTACTCTGACACAACGTTTTGGTAAATCTTTTTGGATCAACTGCCGAAGAAACCCTTCCTATTTCATGTATTCATAGTGAACTACAAGTGGATCCTCCCCCCCCCCCCCCAAACCTCCACCACCACCCATGCGACTGTAGAGTGAACATTTGCTGATAATCATCATCATCATCAAGATTTCGTTTAATCAGACCACTGAAACCCTTTTGTTTCTATAATTTAGTGTTATATTGTTTGGAGGAGATTACAGTATTTCAAAAAGGTCAAAACTGAACTTAGGGAAAATTTTGGGGTCTCTGCTACAATATCTTACATTGTAGGGTTAGTGAAACACATTGTTCGATACCGATTATAAATAGGGCAGTCAATGAGAAAATGTTGGACTGTTATTTGTGTTCGGCAGTTGGAGCATATAGGTGGGGCTCCATTAGGGGAAGACGTGAGTTGGCCATGCGTCAATCGCGTATGCCCAATTCTTAGACGATTCAGAATAGTTTCGTGACGTCGAGAGGATTGTTTTGATGGTGACCAAGGATAAACTAAAGATTTGATCATTTTTACCTTATGACTTGTTGGTTAATTTTCCCAGGACTTTCGCCAGTCGTCAAATATTAATTGTTTACAGGTAGTTAGCTTCGCCGATAATCAAAATATATGGTTTTCCACTACTTTACATATTTCTTTTACAATTTTCAGCTATGACATACTTATCTCCTGTAAATGATTCATTTAGAATTTATTTTTTACAAAGAATATTCACTGGTTCCAGAATGCATCTAAACTTACGCCAGTGATGGTCAAGTCTGGTCTTAAATAAGTTCATACTCGGTGCTATAACAACACTACCGGAAACTCTAAATTCAAGGGGAGGAGCCAAGTCGTCGGTTCTGTGAGTGTTCATTACAGTAGCCCAATTTGTCGCCATGGGTAGAATAGGGGGAGGGGGGGATGGGGAATGAAGGGGAAGGTAATGTTATGGGATGGAATGTTCTATTGACATTAGACTTGGGGGAGGGATGAAGGGAAGAGGTGGGTGAGGGAGTAGTGTGGGGATGGTGGAGGGGGGAGTGCGTTTAGGTGTGGTAACCCACGATGCTCAAATTATGAGGTTTAATAGTTGGGTGGCTAGAGGCGGGGGAGGCAAGGCGCGGAGTTGGAACTCTTGAACGGATGACGTTGTTTAATGCAAGTTATGGAACAATACAGTATCTTCAAATCGGTTTTCATGCTATTAATAGGCCTTATGTAATCCTCTAATAAGGATTACAACAGCACACAGTATGGCTGCGTTATTTTTACAACCCACCTCACGCCAAAAGTAAACCGAAAAATGATTATGTGTTGTTACGAACCCCTCCACCGATTGTCTTCATCTACCTACCCAGCACCACGAGCAACGCCATCTAGGGACGAAACACGAGTTTGGCTCGTCTTAGTTACCACTCCCGGGTTTCCCTTCTCCATATCCTGGTTGTTGCGTCACTTCCGCCTCAGTCTACTTTGTCAGCTCCAATTCGAGGAGAGGACACACTTCACTCTGGGAAGCGACCACAGGATCACCTATCCTGGAAACCTACGGCACAGTGACTTTTTACCGTCTTCTACCATACTCAGCCTTGCCCGTCAGCCATCTCAGCTCCTCACTTAAGTATTTGTAATCTTGTATTGCCTCTCCCCACTCCACATTGCTTCACTATTGTTCTATGTTTTATTACTATGTATATACTGTTCGTGTTTAGGTTAAGTTTGGTTAAGGGTAGTTTATAAGCTGAATATTTTGTTAAGGAATTTATGGTACTTTATTATATACAACGAAAACTCGCATCCTTTGTCTACCCTTTTTTTAGTCCGATTGTCTTTGTTTTTTTTTGTTGTTACCCGTTGGGATCTGGGTAGACGTATAACTATATTCTAAATCCCCAACTCGTAACAAATGGCGACCGTGACAGGACACGACCTTAAGTACCATATTCCTTCCTCCCTTGTTACTCAGTGTTAATTACCCCTCCCAGTCACTTCTGTTTACAATTGCTTTACGGTGGTTTAAAGTTTCCTTCATATGTGTGTGCATATATTGGTATTACCGTATAGTAAGAGTGACAGACGTAGGATAATAGGTTCCAAGTGTCATAAGGCTTACCTGTTATTACACGTGGCAGTCGTGTGGTAAGTCTTATCGAGTGTAGGGAAGAATCCGGATCTGTTTAATGCCGTACCCTCACTCCAGAGTAGGCTGTTCCGTAGTTACTAGTTTAGAGTGAAGTGATATCTTGGGACGCCCCGCTCTACCAGGACCCCATAATTATAAAGCCTCAATTATTGTTCTTCTCATTATCTCATTCAGGGCTGTTAATCCGGATCTTTATATAAATGCCGTAATACGCCCTTCCTCTTTCAAGTATATCAGGGTTGTTAATCCGGATCTTTATATAAATGCCGTAATACGCCCTACCTCTTTCAAGTATATCAGGGTTGTTAATCCGGATCTTTATATAAATGCCGTAATACGCCCTACCTCTTTCAAGTATATCAGGGTTGTTAATCCGGATCTTTATATTAATGCCGTAATACGCCCTACCTCTTTCAAGTATATCAGGGTTGTTAATCCGGATCTTTATATTAATGCCGTAATACGCCCTACCTCTTTCAAGTCTCTTGTCCTTATCTAAGGATCTTCTCGGAAGAACAATAATCATAAGTGTAATTTCCCTAGGTATAACTTGGTTAGTTTCCGGGACTTTCTGGTTATCCACTGCCGTGATATTTTCTAGGGTTATCCACTTATCTTATCTTATTTTTTGACCATTAGTTAATTTATCCTATTTTTATTAACAATGGCCACCTCAGGTTTTGATCTTCAGGATTTTATTGAAAATCCTTCTGTAGCTAAATTACGTGTTAATATCCTGAAGAAAGAATGGAAAGAAATAGCCAACTATTACAATATCCAATTTTCACAGCAACTGACTAAGGAAATGTTAAAAAATCATGTGATTGAAGAGTTGGTTCAACAAGAAGTTTTAAAAGAATCCGCTGTTGACAGATTAACGCCCATGTCCAAGAAACTTCAACCACTATCCACCACCCCTCCTCACTCAGAAGTTGCCTCAGGTCTGGCTAGCCCTCAAGAAGAAACACAACGAATAGACCCCTTAGAACTAGAACGAGCTAGGTTCGAGTTCAAAATCAAAATGAAAGAACTCGAGTTGGAACAGGCCAAGTTGGAGCAGGAGGAAAAGTTGGAACAGGCCAAGTTGGAACAGGCCAAGTTGGAGCAGGTGGCCAAGTTGGACCCTGAAGAAAGGATGGAACAGGCCAAGTTGGACCATGAAGAAAGGATGGAACAGGCCAAGTTGGAACAGGCCAAGTTGGAGGCCAAGTTGGAGCATGAGGAAAGGATGGAACAGGCCAAGTTGGTGCAGGCGGTTAAACTGAAAGAACTACAGGTGAGAGAGACAGAAGTCACTTTAACATCGGAGTTTAAATCAAAGGAAGTGGCATTAAAAGAGAAACTCGCTGCTTTTAACCCTGCTACTGCTTCTTCCCTTGTTCCCGGGTTTGATGAATCCGATATGGACGGGTCATTTAGGACTTTTGAGAAAATAGCCGCGAAGAATGAGTGGCCAAAGGACCAGTGGGTGTCAGTGTTAGTTCCTAAATTATATGGTAAGGCTCGTAGAGTTTATAACTGTTTAGACCAGACTGATGACTATGATAACGTAAAAAAGAATATCCTCACCTCTTATGCTATAACGCCAGATGGATACCGGCAGAAGTTTCGTAAACTAACCAAACCATTTTCACACACATTTGTTGAGTTTGCTCAAGAAAAGCTTAGGTTTTTTAAGAAGTGGTTAGAGGCTACAGAGACCTCCACATTTCAGGATTTGTTAAATTTGGTAGTCCTGGAGGAGTGGAAAAGCAAGATACCATTTCACATCTTGAAGCATGTGGAGGAGCGTGGAGAGGTTAATTTAGGGCGTGCTGCTGAGCTGGCTGATGCGTATGCTTTGTTGGTGGAGTCACTGGGCAGTAGAGAACGTGGTACTTCCCGACATGTTAGGTCTTCCTCTGATGATAACCTTGGGGGCGTGAGTGGTAGGTCGAAAGGTCCCACACCCACTCCCCCCGATGCAACCAAGCTTACTTGTTCTTACTGTAAAATCCCAGGCCATACGATCCAGACTTGTAAACACCCAAAGTGTCGAATTGCTAAAAGTAGTTCCCTGGATCCCAAATCCAAACCAATAGCAAATGCCAATGTGGCAAGGCCCCATCAGGATCTCTTCTCTTCATTCACCTATGAGGGAAAAATTTCAATCGTAGAAGGGTCTCGTTCTTTCCCTATTCGTATACTACGTGATACGGGCGCAGCACAATCTATCCTCCTGTTTAACGTCATTCCTGATATATCTACCGCATTTACAAATGAGAGTGTTCTAATTTCAGATCTCTCGTCCCATTCTTCCTATCCTTTAGCTAAAGTGCACCTCCAATGTCCCTTGATTACTGGGGAAGTGCAAATAGCCATAAGGAAAGACCCAATGCCTGTGTGTGGCATTCATTTATTATTGGGTAATGACTTGGTAGGAGATCTAGTGGTTCCTAACATAAAGACAGTCGACTCTCCCTTACCTGTCAACTCCACCACTGACCTTAAAGAAACTATTCCTCATCTTTTCCCATCTTGTGCTGTCACCCGGTCACAGAGTGTGCGAAATGGGCCCTCTTCATCTAAAACCACCTCCAATATCTTCCTACCCACAGAAGATCTGTACAATAAGACGATAAGTAAGGAGGAGCTCATTAAAGCCCAACAATCTGATCCATCTTTGAATAAACTTCATCATGCAGCAGTTGAAGGTAAAGATTTTAACACCCTTCCGTGTTTTTATTATCATGAAGGGGTTTTGATGAGGGCCTATAGGCCCCCTGAGCTTGCCCATCTAGACACGTGGTCTGAAATACATCAAGTGGTAATTCCAGCTTCAGTCAGACCAGCATTAATTGCCCTTGCCCATGATGGTGTTTCAGGACATTTGGGAATCCTGAAAACATATAAAAAGCTCCTCCAACACTATTACTGGCCTGGACTTAGGAAGGATGTGTCACAATACCTAAAATCTTGTCATATTTGTCAAATGGTAGGAAAACCAAATGAAAGTATACCAGCAGCTCCCATTAAGCCCATCCCAGTATTTTCTACCCCATTTGAAAAGATTGTTGTGGATTGTGTGGGCCCATTACCAAAGACTAAGAAGGGAAATCAATTCCTGCTCACAGTTATGGATACCAGTACACGTTATCCTGAGGCTTTTCCCCTTAAAAGCATCACTTCAAAAAACGTAATCAAACATCTTTTGCATCTTTTCACTTCAGTGGGCATTCCTAAAGAGATCCAATCTGATCAGGGCACCAATTTTACGAGCAATCTTTTCGAACAGGTGATGAAAGACCTCAGTGTGGACCATTGTACATCTTCGGCTTACCACCCACAATCCCAAGGTTGCTTGGAACGGTTCCATCAAACTTTCAAATCAATGATCAAAAAATACTGTATAGAACACCAAAAGGAATGGGATGAAGGCATAGACTTGTTACTCTTTGCCATCAGGGAATGTCCCCAGGAGTCATTGGGATTCTCCCCGTTCGAGTTACTAT
Source organism: Homarus gammarus (assembly GCA_958450375.1). Lineage (NCBI taxonomy): Eukaryota > Metazoa > Arthropoda > Malacostraca > Decapoda > Nephropidae > Homarus > Homarus gammarus. Next base: position 22,314 of record CAUDMG010002354.1, on the reverse strand, counting down.
ATGGGAGACAAATTAGGGGACCCCTTAAAATAGTAAAGGAGCAGTGGTTTGACACTCCCTCTATTAAGCCCGCAACAGTTTCCCAATACATTGACACTTTACGGGACAAATTAACTGAAGTCCGAACCATTGCTCAGTCAAACTTAAAAAAAGTCCAAGAGAAAATGGTGAAGTCCCAACCTAAATTAGTTAAAAGATCATTTTCTCCAGGTGACAAAGTGTTACTCTTTCTACCCATTCCAGGCTCTCCCCTTAAAAGCAAGTTTACTGGTCCCTATATAGTTGCTAATAAACTATCTCCTCTCAACTATATAGTCCATACTCCTGATCGCAGAAAAGATTCACAACTTGTTCACATTAATCTCATGAAACTTTACCATTCCAGGCAGTCAGAGGAAGACATCCCCGAGGCTGTAAGCCTACCTGTATTGCATACGGTTTTGTCAGGGCCGGAGCCGGAGACAGATGACATGGACCTATTGGAGAATTTAGACTTCCCTCTACCTAAAGAGAACCCTGCTAACAGTCACATACTCAACAATTTGGATGAGTATTTTTCTGTTCTGAATCCATCTCAAGCAAAAGATCTCACTAAGTTATTATCAACATTTCCTAAAGTCACATCAGACCTCCCAGGATTTTGCAATATACTTAAACATGATATTAAGCTAATCTCAGATGATGTACAACCCATTAGACAATCAGCATATCGACTAAATCCACAAAAAAAAGAGATCATGAAAAAGGAGGTAGATTTTTTGTTAAAGCATAACTTAGCTGAGCCTAGTACCTCCCCCTGGGCTTCACCTTGCCTTCTCATTCCAAAACCCGATGGCACCTTTCGTTTCTGTACAGATTATCGTAAAGTGAACCAGGTCACTGTCTCTGACTCCTACCCTTTACCTTTGATTGAAGATATAATAGACAGCATAGGCTGTGCCCAATTTATCAGTACTATAGACCTGTTGAAAGGATATTATCAAGTAGGACTCACGGATAGGGCAAAAATAATCTCGGCATTTATAACTCCATTTGGTCTTTTTCAATATTTAGTTATGGCGTTTGGCTTTTCTAATGCTCCGGCCACATTCCAGAGGGCCATAAACTACCTTATTCAAGACCTAGGTGGGACGTTCGCCTACCTGGATGACCTGGTGGTGGTGTCGGACAGCTGGGACGAACATCTGGTGCGTTTGGAGATACTGTTTGCACGACTGCAAGAGACTGGATTCACCATAAACCTGGCTAAATCTGCTTTTGGCCGGGCCTCGGTGACTTACCTGGGACATATCGTTGGGCATGGTATGGTGAGACCCAAGGACGCAAACGTTGAAGCCATCTTGTCCTTCCCCACTCCAAGGACGAGGAAGGAACTCATGCGCTTCCTGGGGATGTGCGGCTACTACCGTCGGTTCTGCAGTAACTTCTCCAGCGTGGCCGGACCCCTCACAGACCTTACCAGTTCTGCGGTCCCTTACATCTGGAACCAGAATTGCGACCAGTCTTTCCACCGCCTCAAAGCCTTCCTTGCCTCTAAGCCTGTAGTCCACCCCCCTGACTACACCTTGCCCTTCCATCTGCAAATCGACGCTAGTGGTGTCGGAGTGGGGGCTGTGCTCCTACAACCCGACCCAACCACTGATGTCCTTCACCCTGTGGCATATTACTCTGCCAAGTTGAAAAAACATCAGACCAACTACTCGACCATAGAGAAGGAGGCCCTGGCTCTGGTGTTGGCAATAAAGAAGTTTGAATGTTACCTCCAGTCTTGCCCACAAACAACCCTGGTCTTCACCGACCATAACCCACTCACGTTCATCCAAACCAACAAGACCTCCAACCAGCGAATCCTCCGCTGGGCTCTCCTCACCCAGCCCTATAATCTACAAGTCCGGCACATAAAGGGGGTGGAAAACCTGATTGCAGACTCCTTATCCCGAGCTCCAGTGGAAATGTAGCAGCTACTCTCCAGACGCACCAGGTGATCACCTCCTTCGCGCCCGCGCTACGAAGGTCTTTGGAGGGGGGGTGTGTTACGAACCCCTCCACCGATTGTCTTCATCTACCTACCCAGCACCACGAGCAACGCCATCTAGGGACGAAACACGAGTTTGGCTCGTCTTAGTTACCACTCCCGGGTTTCCCTTCTCCATATCCTGGTTGTTGCGTCACTTCCGCCTCAGTCTACTTTGTCAGCTCCAATTCGAGGAGAGGACACACTTCACTCTGGGAAGCGACCACAGGATCACCTATCCTGGAAACCTACGGCACAGTGACTTTTTACCGTCTTCTACCATACTCAGCCTTGCCCGTCAGCCATCTCAGCTCCTCACTTAAGTATTTGTAATCTTGTATTGCCTCTCCCCACTCCACATTGCTTCACTATTGTTCTATGTTTTATTACTATGTATATACTGTTCGTGTTTAGGTTAAGTTTGGTTAAGGGTAGTTTATAAGCTGAATATTTTGTTAAGGAATTTATGGTACTTTATTATATACAACGAAAACTCGCATCCTTTGTCTACCCTTTTTTTAGTCCGATTGTCTTTGTTTTTTTTTGTTGTTACCCGTTGGGATCTGGGTAGACGTATAACTATATTCTAAATCCCCAACTCGTAACAGTGTATAGAAGATTTTCAACTCAATATCACATATTCTTTCACCTCTACAAATATCTGCTGTCACTCATGGGACACCCTGCAATAGTATAAGGACGACATGGGCTATGATGACAAATTAATGTGACTTACCTGTTGGTGACGACGATGGTAGGAAAGAGACCTCGGCATGTTTCAGTGTTCGATATCACCTCCTTCCCCTGGTATGGGTGGCGCCAACCTTGGTAACAACTTGTTTATTCTCCGTGACTACCAGTAATGGTAGTCACGGAGAATTAATTACTGGTGTGCCCATCAGTCTCACCGTCGTAGCCATGAACGGCAGAGATATGTGCTTTTATTTACCCGTTACATATGTCTCACCATGCTTAATAATATTAACTATCTTCATGACATTCTTATTGTTATCAGTGATTGAGGAATTCACGAGGTTATGCTCCACTTACACACAGTCTGTTACTAGACTAACCCCCACCTCCTCTGTCCCCCTCCCCCCACACTCTACAGTGGGCGTCATCTGTTGGCCGACCATAGCATTTCTCCCAGCTGTTTCGAAACTTCAGACTCAAGGATATTCGAAACCTCACTGGCTGGGTAGTGGACAAGACTTTTGTGCACGATAGTACAATCAACTAAAAATATATCTCACTGCTTTCCATGACGGCGTCACATATGATGTGTTAAATGCCCTTATTGCCACCCCTGGTAACCCCCTCCTCTGTCTATTTAACCTCTCTTTTGATACTGGTCAGCTGCCTCACTCATGGAAGACTGCCACCACCATCCCAGTCCCTAAGCCAGGCAGACAAGATGAAGTTCGTCCAATATCCCTCATCTCCTGCTTCTCAAAGATGATGGAGCGCATGATACTCCACCGCCTCCACTGGAAAATTGAAGCCCACCTGCACCCTGACCTCTATGGTTTTCGCCCCGGAAAGAGTACTGCTCACTGCATCGCTCACTACATGGCAAACACCTCCGCCAAAACCTCCCTCTTCGTCGACTTCAAGGGTGCTTTTGATAAAGCCAACAGTGAAGTGATCCTTGAGGGCCTCACTCACATGGATGTGAAGGGCAAACTCCTAACGTGGATTGCTGACTACCTCTCCCATCGACAGGCCCGTGTCCGTTTTCAGGGCCACTACTCTAAGATCAGGGACCTTGATCTTGGCATGCCTCAGGGAGGTGTACTCAGCCCTCCACTCTTCAATGTTCTCATGAACTCCATCTGCCGTCTCAACGTCATCTTTGCTGAGCGAGCCCTAGACGGTCACATCATAAGCTACGCTGATGATATCCTCCTCAAAATTACTACAGTGCAACATGGACAACCTATACTCTCCACGTTCGCCCGGACCTGTCAAACACTCGGGCTAGTCATCTCACACACTAAAACCAAGTTCATCTCACGCTTCCGGCGTCAGACACCACTGATTCTGCAAGGACAAGACATCGATCAAGTACGCACCTACAGGTACCTTGGTCTACCTGTGCGAGCCACTACCAGAGCCACGACCTCCGCTGTCGCCGCCCACGTCATCTCCCAGTGCCGCCAACGAACGAGGCCCCTCCAGTCCCTCACTCACGGCCTCAAAGGAGCCTCTGTCAGGGTCCTACGTCTCATGTACATTGCCATCGTCAGCGCTGTCATAGATTATGCCTCTCCTGTCCTTGTAGTTGCCTCCCAGCGCGAGAAACAAAGCATAGAAAAAATCCAAAACAGAGCGATGAGACTCATCCTCGGCTGCCCTATGACCACCAGAATAGAAGTCATGCAGCGCGAACTAATCCTGCTTCCCGTCTGCGATCGAATTACTGCTCTCAATGCCATCCTTGGTGTTAAACTTCTTCGCAGTGAGCAACCGACTCCCCTGTCGCGCTCACTGAACTCACATTTTAACACCCTCCTGCGCCGGCCTGTCCCCATTACTTTCCCCCTTCCCTCTCAACTCTGGCCCGTCCACACTGCTGCTGACATCCTGCGTTATCACCTCTACACCCCCTCGACCTCTCTCCCTCCCGAGTACACTCATCCGCCTCTACCGCCGTGGACCTCCCCGTGTGTTGATGTTGTCGTCCACACCTTCCCTGGTCGTAAATCCACCCAACTGAGGTATATGCTCAAACTTAACTGCCTTGAGCAGATTAATGATGTCGCTTCCTCTCTAAACACCTCCCTCCTATCCTCGTCTACTGTGATGGGTCTGTTACCACGCTGGGCAGCGCTGGGGCAGCTGTGTGGATTCCTGAGCGCCAGGCCTGCAGGAAAATCAGGGTCCACGACTGGGCCTCCTCCACTGATGCTGAAAGCATAGCCATCCTCGCGGGCATTCATGAGGGGGCGACCTATGCTCGCACTGAACGCCGGAACCTCCTTATAATCAGTGACAGCACTTCTGCGCTAGCGAGGCTCAAATTACCCTCCCCCTCCTCCCCTGCCGCCCAACACACCCTAGCCGCCGTTGCCGGGCTAGAACAAACTGATGACATCCGTGTCAAGTTTCTTTGGATCCCGTCACATATAGGAATAACTGCCTGTGACACTGTGGATCGGCTTGCCAAAGAAGCTACACAAGAAGAAGATACTGAAGCCACTCTCGCCCTCTCCCTGAATCATCTCAAATCTCGCATACACGCCACACAACGAGAGGCATTCAACAAAAATTGGACACACCTGAAACAACGGGGTAGCGTCACACTATGCCACTATGACGCTGTAACCGGTGACAACAACCGCCACTACAAAGAATATCAATCCCTGACTCGATCTCAACAGCTTATATACATGAGACTGCGCCTAGGGTACAGGTACCTATGGGAGTACATTGGCAACCCTGAGCCTCACCGCACTGTTTGTAAACTTTGTGGCCAACCCGACTCTCACACCCTCTCTCACTACATCCTCACTTGCCCTATGACCTCCTCCTATAGGTCCCCAGCTGTTGCCAACACCTCTTCCCTCCCAGACCAGATATCCCTCCTCCTAGTCACAGGCCTGGCATTTGACATTATTAGGGACCTGCCACTCTTTGCCATAAACAGATAAAATGTACCGGGAACTTTCCCCCCACACACTCATCATTCTCTCACTTTATGTAACTTGACAGAACCTATGACCCTTCAGGCTTTTACGCCCTTAATGTACGAGTCATAAAGGCAAGTATGAACTTTTCATACTTCCCTGTTGGGCGCTGTAAACGCTTCTGCGCTTCACCTTGCACAGGATGTAAGGGGGTGCCCAATAAACTAGCCCCCTCGGGGGCAAATCTGAATCTGAATCACTGCTTTCCTTACTTTCCAATTTGGAACACAGGATATATGTGTAGATAGCCTGGGTATGCTGAAGTGTTACCACCAAGATGGCCACTGCCAAGGGTGGTACCAGCAGTCCTACTCGACAGGTGGGAAATCATACCTACACTAATGATGATTTAAAGTATCCAATTTTTTTTTTTTTTTGGGGGGGGGGGGATTTAAGTGAGATAGAGACTTGGTTTACAAAGAGGGAGGAATTAGCTAAGACCGGGTCCACAGACATTGCCCCAACTGACGCTCAAATAATTAATTGTGCTCGGAAATTAATTGACCACCAAGACCCTCTGTCAGTCGCTCGTTCTATTGCCACCTATGAAGAGATTAGTTCAATCACTGATTAGACGCAGTTCAAAAATTCTTGGAGAAGTGCCTGTCCCACTGAAATCGAGATTGATGTGTTTGCTATGTTGCCTGAGTATTTAGATATAGACAGGTTAACTGATGAAAATCCTGCCCAATTCTTCGCCAACATGGATGCCTACAGGCCGTGTGTGCTTAATGTTTTCAATAAAAACGGAACCACTTGTAAAGCCATCTTCAAGTTTTTACAATTTAGTATTATTTTAAAGAGTGTCCCTACCCGTGTTAGGAATAAAATAGGTGAAAGTAAATTTGATCCTCCAGTCTCTGTTATGGAGTTACAGTCATTTGTTAACCACAAAAGAGGATTTATTGAGGTAGTAGTAGTTTGCCCTACCACAGCAAAACATAAGGACAGAAATGAGCCCCTTACAGGTGCAGGGAAAATTAAACATGAGAAAAAGTCTTTTGTCACATGCCATTTTTGTGGTTCACCTGGCCACATTAAGCCTAAATGTCCTCAACTTAACACCTCTTCCACTATTATATTATCAGCCACATAATAAGGGCAACTTCTTGGTGCGAAAGACAAAAATCCTCCACAGAGGACAGGAATAAAATCAAAGTCAACCTCACCAGCTAAGACGACGGGCAACAAATACTCTACACCCTCCCAAACTTCCACTTGCTACAGTCAGCGTTGTCAATCCTAGTCTCCGAGAGTCGTGAACCACGGGAGTATGAACCCGCATCTATAGCAATCACTCCTCCAGTTTATAAGGTGTTTTACCCAGGTATGGACTCTCAAATATGTATAATACAGTTCCTTTACATTATTTTTATTAAGTATATGTCCTGAATGTGGTAGATTCACTAACGAAATGTCAGTGTTTCCTGTTGTCAATCCAAATCTCCTTGAGTTATGAACCACTGGAGTATGAACCCGCTTCCGAAGCATTCACTCTTGACGTAGAGTGGGGGAACAGGGGCCGGTATGATATGAGGGTGAGAAGGATAGGAGCGGAAGGTGACAACATTAGTGGGAGAGGGGCAAGGTAAAATGTCTCCAGCTACAACCCAGTATTAATTTTATTAAGAAAACTATTAATACGTAATAAACAGAATGTGGTTTCGGAAATTAGTAAGTCTGCACCTGTTATAGGTGTGTTAATTATATATTCATATATTACTTACCAAATGTTGTGGGACAATAAATAAGCCAAAATAATACTACACTCCCTCTCCTGCCCCTCTCCCTCCACATTCACGGCCATCAGCCCTGCTCTGTTCCTCTTTCGCAACCCCGCAGAAATGTGAGGAACTGTCACCAGCCCGAGGGGCATACAATATATGTTATTTTCTGATGGGTTGACTTTTCTCACACAATGAGTAACAGATGCATTTGATTATGGCTATAAGCAATGTAGTGTAACAACACAGTAATCCGAAATTGCCAAGCTCATATAAATAGCACACAACTAAGATTGCTAAAGGTGTCCACATTTTGAGTGGATGTTTTTATTACTACATCTTACAGCAACACGAAACACAGCTTCACTGGTTTATATATTCTGTGGTGTAGACAGAGTTGTAAAAGGTACTGGACTTTCTTACTTAAGTAAAAGTATTGTTATATTAGCAAAATTTTACTCAAGTAAAAGTAAAAGTATCCAAATGTTAATATACTCAAGTAGAAGTAAACAAGTATCTCATTCTAAAATTACTTAAGTACTGAAAGTAAAAAGTAGCAACAAAATTATTATTTCACAAATATTAAAATAAATAAAAAAAAAATAAAAAAAATCCATCTAACTGTTATGCCATAACTTAGCAACTTAACTTACGTGAAAGATGAATATAATAATGAAGGCACATATTGCACAATAAAAAACAACAATTGGCAACTGAGCACAACTTAATCAATAAAATTTATCACTTAAAATGAATGTTACTTTAATACACGACAAACAGTATTAAATGCAAAAGCTACAGACACAAATAAGGACGAAATTGTGCGTCATGGATTCAATCACAGCCCTCTTTATCACATCAGTTCAGGAGTGAAGGCTTGGAATTATACACGGCACAAAATTTTAAATAAAATTTAATTACAAAAGGTTACAATAATAAATGTGCATGTTACATAATGGATGGATAAATTATTTAGAAAGACTAAGTAATATACAGGATTATGTGACTTTGGAAGTTTTTAGCACAGGGCAAACCATTGTAGGAAATGATTCCTCACAAAGTTAAACTGTATTTAGTTTTCCACCCTTAATAAATAATTAATATGTACACCGTGTGTAAATAATTGATTGCACTATACACATAACACAGAATAATAGAGCAGCACTGATCATATTATACATAACTAAACCTCATTAGAGAAGGTGTCCACCACTCACCGACCCAGACATCCTGTCAGCACCCATGCCCAACCGTGACTAATCCAAAAGTAGGTAGTAGGCAGCTACCAAAGAAGGAGGTACTACCGCCTGGGAATATATTGGAAGCATAATGTACTGTCTAATTGTAGACCTTGCTGCCATATGGCATCACGAAAATTATGACCAAGTCCCAAGTTGCTGATCTGACTTTCTGCCTCATTTACACACAATTGCAGGGTTTCAATTGTTTCTCTTACTATTGACAACACATCATACATACAGTATATTTTATATCACTGTTGATTTTTTTTCTTCTTTTTTATTATTACAGTTTTGCGATAATTATTATTATTTTTATCATTATGAACTTATTATTTTATTTTATTTTTAAATTATAAATTTTATTTACTATTATTATTATTATTATTACCTTTCTGCCCCCTAGGCCCCGATGTGGGTCAGTGACCTGTGCCCTGGTGGGCTGATCCCCATAACAAAAAACAAAAAAAAACAGTGGCGCACCGGTGAACTCCAAGCCTAAACAGCACTAATATAGAACAACTACTACATTAAGCTGCAAAAATAGTTCAAACATACATACATTTTAGGACACAATTTGAGGTATCAATTACCAGTTTTGCTCACAAACAATTAAATAAAATAGTTTACATGCACTTCACCTTGACACGTAGTCATCCCGACACCAACGCCACCACCAGACAGAACGGGAGGGTAACGAGTATGCACTACGCTATACATAACAAACTAAATATAAAGTTAAAGACTCAGCATTACACATGCTTATTTTCAAATTTTTCTTTTGGGATTAATCAATAACTGATTCTCAAAATTATTGCTTTCCAATCAGGATCTTTTAGGCCTAAATATAAGTCCAGCATGACCTATCGAAAGATAATAGTTTCAGCCGCTCTTCTCCCTACAACCCATCATAGGGATAGTGAACAGGACTGAAAACATATCCATCATCCAACACTATGGTCACTTTCTTCCTTATCGATACAAGTATCGTCGACGTGGACTTATGGTCCACAGACATAATGTTGTTTCTGCTCGCATTAGGTTCAGAGACCTATCTGCCATTTATCTGAGGCGGGGGATGACCTGCACTTCTCTTCCTGTAATCTCTGTAACTGTCCCAACGCTACCACCCTTCACCAATATTGCCTTGACTGTACCACTGTCAGGGTACTTCCTACCACAGGGATTCATTTATCAGTAATAATTAAGTTTAATTCTTGTACGCTACCCATGCTTTTGTGGGTACTTACTCCCATTGTCCTTAAATCATATCAATATTATCTCCATATAAGAACAAGAATGAAGGAAACTGCAGCGGGCCTATTGGCCTATACTGTGCAGTCCCATTTACATCCAACCCCAATTACATATATTTCCATCCAACCTATGTTTGAAGCTATCCAGCGTATTCGAGGTAATGATGATATTTGGTAACTTGTTCCACTCATCCACTACTCTATTTCCAAACCAATGTTTACCTATTTCGTGCCTAAATCTAAATTTGTCTAATTTAAAAGTCATTGTTACAAGTTCGCTCCTGGTTGGATAGTTTGAGTACCTTGGTAATGTCCCATTTGTTCAGCCCTGACTTCCATTTATATACCTCTATCATATCGCCCCTCACTCTACGTCTCTCGAGGAAGTGCAATTTAAGAAGCTTTAATCTGTCTCTGTACTCAAGGTTCCTAATGCCGGGGATTAGTCTTGTCATTCTCCTCTGAATTCTTTCCAAGGATTCTATATCCATTCTGTAATAAGGTGACCAGAATTGAACTGCGTAATCTAAGTGAGCTCTCACAAGCACAAGATATAGCTTGAAGATGACTTCACTAGTCTTGTAACTAACACTCCTTTGTATGAACCCAAGTACTCTATTAGCCTTGTTTCGAGCAAATACACATTGCTTACTTGACTTAAGATTCCTGCTTATCATTACTCCTAAATCTGTCTCCCAGTTGGATTTCTCAATAACACCGTTGTTCATCTTTTATCTGGTTTCCCTGTTTACAACTCCTATACTGAGTACTTTACATTTGTCCACATTGAATTTCATCTGCCATTTTTCAGACCATTAGAAAAATTTGTTTAGATTTTCCTGTAGTTTTGCGGAGTCTTCATGAGATTTAATTACACGCCCTATTTTAATGTCATAACCAAATTTACTTATGTTGCTGTCTACGCCTATATCTATGTCGTTTATGTATATAATAAATAAAAATGGTCAGAGTACTGAGCCTTGGGGAACTCCACTAGTGACGTTGCTCTAATGGGATTTAGTGCCGTTAATGCTCACTCCCTGCTTCCTGTCTTGTAACCACGCCCTAATCCATTTTAGAATATCTCCTTTAATGCCATGAGCCTCCACTCTTCTTACTAGTCTTTCGTGGGGGACTCTGTCGAAGGCTTTGCTAAAGTCGAGATATACCACATCATAATTGTGCCTCTCGTCCACTGATTCGAAAACAGAAGAAAAGAATGTTAATAGATTAGTTAGCCATGAACGCCCGCTTGTGAAGACATGCTGGGAATCATTGATCAACTTGTGCTTCTCCAGGTGATTTCGAATAGAGTTTGAAATGATTGCTTCCAGTAATTTGCCTACAATTTATGTTAGACTGATTGGACGGTAGTTAGAGGATAGTGATCTATCTCCCTTCTTGAAAATCGGTATTACATTTGCTACTCTCCAGGATTCTGGTACTACACCTGTTTTTAAGGACATGTTAAGAAACTTTGCTAAGGGCATACTAAGCTCTTCCTTACATTCCTTTAATACTCTGGCGAATATCTCATCGGGACCAGGTGACTTATTAGGCTTTAGTTTGTCTATTTGCTTAGTAACATCGTTACTAGTCACTACTATCTCACTTAATTTGTTTTCTTCACTATCTCTGTATAGAGTCTGAGCCTCGGGTATCATATTTAAATTTTCGGTGGTGAAAACTGTTGAAAAATTTTTATTCAGATTATTGCTCATTTCTCCGTCGTTATCAGTTAGCTCACCGGAGCTGACTGTATTGGAATAATATTTTCTCGTGTTTTAGTTTGATGCATTTGTTAGAATCGCTTGGGGTTTGACTTCACCTCCCTCGCTATCCGCAGCTCATTATTCCACTTTGCTTTTCTTATCTCGGTCTTAACCCTACCGGCCAATACCTTATAATAATCTCGGAGGTAAACTTCGCAACGATTTATCCTCCTACCTGCAGCCTTCCTTTCACCAATAACATTCTTTAAATAATTATTTATCCCTTTAGGGTCATTGTTTTTTTTATCTGAGTTTTTTGTATGGTATGTTCTGCCTTTGTGCAATAAGTAACTCATTATTTAAATTGTCGTGGAACTCGGCAACCAGCAGATCTCCTTATGAGGTCAGTTTCAACCGTCAGGTCTCAGGGTAGGGTGAGGTCGCCCACTGTGGGTACATTGTAGGTCACATCATGTGAGGTCATGTAGTTCACCCCCAAGCATGATACCCCTTCTCTCAACTGCCTCTTCAAACTATCAAAGCTTGCCCTTCTGAAATCTGGGACTTTCATGGAATTTTCCTTATGCCTGCCCTGAAAATCTAACTCGGATCTAACTTCTTTGTGATCACTGTTTGCAAGTTCGTTCCCTACCTCGACATTACTATTGAGGTTTTCTCTGTTCG
>CAUDMG010002352.1:2240000-2287500 GCA_958450375.1 Homarus gammarus | reverse complement strand
GGCCGGGTGTGCTAATACCCGTGAAAAAATAATAATTAGTTGATTTGTGAAGTCAAACACCAGAATTCTCAAATATTCGTCCATTGGTCTAATACCTCTCTCTCTCTCTCTCTCTCTCTCTCTCTCTCTCTCTCTCTCTCTAGCGATAAGACACAGCTTTATTTGGAGTCGCAATATAATGACCGATATCATCATAAGCGTTATATATGGGTTCATTGGTATAACTTAACAATTGGAGAGAGAGAGAGAGACGCCCCTGCCCTTGCCCCTGCCCTTGCCCCTACCCCTGCCCTTGCCTCTACCCCTGCCCCTGCCCTTCAACAACTAACTAAGATCATTAAGCGCATTACAAGATCATTAAAGCATTACTACATTAACAATTCAAAATCGACAAGATATAACATCCCTGGCAGGTGTAGAGAAAGCTGGCGAACGTTCGTCTGGCGTATATTTAATTAACACGGTATAAAGTAGGCGACTGAATGAACGTTAAAACACACACACAGAATACTAAGTACACACACACAACACACTAAGTACACACACACAACACACTAAGTACACACACACAACACACTAAGTACACACACACAACACACTAAGTACACACACACGACACACTAAGTACACACACACAACACACTAAGTACACACACACAACACACTAAGTACACACACACAACACACTAAGTACACACACACGACACACTAAGTACACACACACAACACACTAAGTACACACACACGACACACTAAGTACACACACACAACACACTAAGTACACACACACAACACACTAAGTACACACACACGACACACTAAGTACACACACACAACACACTAAGTACACACACACGACACACTAAGTACACGCACACAACACACTAAGTACACACACACAACACACTAAGTACACGCACACAACACACTAAGTACACACACACAACACACTAAGTACACACACACAACACACTAAGTACACACACACAACACACTAAGTACACACACACAACACACTAAGTACACATATATCATTACCAACATACAGACACACTTCAATAACACTAATAATAATATCTCAACATAGTTTCCTTTGTGAGAACGATAAGCTCTCATGACTTCTCACTTTACACCCCTTCCCCTCTCACCCCCCCCCATCTCCCCCCTCTCCCCCCCCACCTCCCCCCTTCACCCCCCCACCACCCCAGAGGGACGGTGATACGGGAGGTGCGGCCTGAACAAGGAGTGAACATTGAGAATCATGGCAAAAAAAAATAAAGTAAATGTCATGATGTGCTTATCTCTCTCTCTCTCTCTCTCTCTCTCTCTCTCTCTCTCTCTCTCTCTCTCTCTCTCTCTCTCTTCCTTTATCATGCAGGTGTTTGGTTGTTATGTTATTTTGCTTACTCGTGTGTGTGTGTGTGTGTGTGTGTATGTACTGTACTCACCAACCCAAAACTCCTCCACAAGACTAGCCCACATCCACCACTCAACCAGATAACCAATCACCCACCACGCCCACCTGTACTGACTCCACCACCACAATAAACCAACACTCAAAAACCCTTTAAAATATAACTACGCCAATCACCCAAGCAATCCACCCTCGTTGCAATCACACCCCAGAATCTACAGGTACGCCCTTAACTAAACCCAGGCAGGATAAACCAGAGGGCGGTAAACCAGAGACGCCGCCCTGATGAAGACACACACACCGGTATCGAGTTCTTCCTCCTCAGGGCCAGGTGGACGCCGTGGTTAATGATGTGTGTAATGTGGAGGGGGGGGGGGGGGCTCCTTACCTGTAACTACCTGTACCTATTGTACCGTAAATGGCTCTGGTGTGTGTGTGTGTGTGTGCTCTCTCTCTCTCTCTCTCTCTCTCTCTCTCTCTCTCTCTCTCTCTCTCTCTCTCTCTCTCTCTCTCTCTCTCTCTCTCTCTCTCTCTCTCTCTCTCACTCTCTCTCTCTCTCACTCTCTCTCTCTCTCTCTCAATACACCCCTAGATGATATAAACGCAAGACACTTTAGCTGATGGTAAGATAAGGGACTTGTCTCACACAATTAAAACAACTTCTTTATTGTAGCTTCCCGTCCAGTCATCGTCACTGAGGGGGAGGCTAGTGCACAAAAGAGTCCGCCTGAGGGAGAGAGGGAGAGAGAGAGAGAGAGAGAGAGAGAGAGAGAGAGAGAGAGAGAGAGAGAGAGAGAGAGATTCGTCATGCCTTCACGGGAGTTTTAGCGCTCGTAGTCAAAGGATTAACATAGTGCACGTTACGTATTTTAGGTTAGATTAGGTCAGGTTAGGTTAGGTCAGGTTAGGTTAGGTTAGGTTAGGTTAGATAAAATCATATCCCCTCTCCTTCATTTTGCCAAGGAAACGATAAATGAGGGACGAAGTGGAGAAGGAAATGACATTAAAGGTGTGGATAACATAGGAGGATAAATGATGATAGAGGCGAAAACAGTTAATAAATGTTTCCTACCTCAAGTAAATGGGGGGCAGGGGAGACGGGGGGAGAAGGGGGGAGGGGTGGGGAGGGGTGAGGAGGGGGGAGAGAGGAAAAGGGAAGTCGTGGAGTGGGGAGGACAAGAAGGAAGGGGGTGAGAGATGATGAGGGTTAGTGGGGTGAGGATAGAGAGGGGAGGAGAAGTAGCGGGAGAAGGAGGGGAGGATAGAGAGGGGTGAAGATGGTGAAGGAGGGGAGGATAGAGAGGGGGTATAAGAGGGTAGGAAAGTGGTGGAGGGGTTAATAGAGAGGGAATGAGAAGAGAAAGATGGAGTGGGGAGGGTGAGAGGTGGAGAATGGCAGGAGGAGAGGGAGAGATAGAGAAGGGAGGGAGGAAGGGGAGAGAGGGAGAGAGGGAAATCAATGAGGAAAAAGGAAAGGGAAGTGACGAAAGCGTTGGAGGCATTGCACTTACAGGTCACTGGATCAAGATGCAATGATGTGGAATTGATGGAGGAGGAGAGAGGCGTGATGGAGGGAGAAAGAGGCGTGATGGAGGAAGAGAGAGGCGTGATGGAGGAGGAGAGAGGCGTGATGGAGGAAGAGAGAGGCGTGATGGAGGAGGAGAGAGGCGTGATGGAGGAAGAGAGAGGCTTGATGGAGGAAGAGAGAGGCGTGATGGAGGGAGAGAGAGGCGTGATGGAGGAAGAGAGAGGCGTGATGGAGGAAGAGAGAGGCATGATGGAGGAAGAGAGAGGCATGATGGAGGAGGAATAAGACGAGAGAAGGGAGGAAGAATGATAAGAGGGAGAGAGAATGAAGGAAGAGAATATAGAAGAATATACGAGAAGAATAGAATGGTAACAGAGGAAAATGGGACAGAAACAGATGATAAACAAAGGGAAAAAGAGTGAGAACTGATAAAGAGGAAAGACACATCCCGAAAGAATCATAAACAGATGACGTGAACACAACCACCAAAAAATGACCCAAATTCTCAAAAAAAATCCAAAAATCGTACGTGAAATTTATCCTCGTAAGTTTAACACTAACACTAATAATAATAATAATAATAATAATAATAATAATAATAAAGGGATAAATATTACACCTGGGACTTACCTTTATGGCGTGTTAATCAGTCAGTCAGTGTCCCAGGTTCTGTAAGGAGACGAAGAGTGTGATATAGTCAAGAATTTTAAAGTCAATGATAGATCCACACATTCTACACATATTGCACATTCCTCTACACACATTCTACACATTGCACACATTTTACACAGTTTCTACACATTCCACACATTCTTCTACACATTACACATATTCTTCTACACATTACACATATTCTTCTACACATTCTACATATCACACACATTCCTACACACATTCTTCGACACATTCCGCACATCCCTATCATTATCTCTCGTAAATAACCTTAGTAACTGCTATTGAAAGTTCCATAAGGTTAATATTGTTGTTATTGTTGTATCATTAACCTAACCTAACCTAACCTAACCTAACCTAACCTAACCTAACCCCTCTACCATTAAATAAATAGACAAATACATTACTTAATATATAAAGCTCATAATAAGATAAATAAATAAATAAATAAATAATAATAATAAATAAATAAATAAATAAATTAATTAATAAATAAACGTAAATAAATAAATAAATAAAACTTGAGTAACTTAAAATAAAACGACAGATAAAGTGAATAAAAAAAACAGACTATTTGTTATTATTATAGAGACAGTAAGTAGACAGACTAAGACAGATATTAATAGATAGATGAGAATCACTGAAGAAACGATGTAAAACATATATGTAAATGAGAGAACATGTACATAATGTGTGTGTGTGTGTGTGTGTGTGTGTGTGTGTGTGAATATATACATACATACATACAGTCATGGATCTCGTAGGACAAAACACAATGGAAAATTACGTCTCTCTCTCTCTCTCTCTCTCTCTCTCTCTCTCTCTCTCTCTCTCTCTCTAAGTTAAGTTAATTTGGTTAGGTTAGGTCAGGTTAGTTCAGGTCAGGTTAGGCCACGTATTCCACCACCAAGGCCAACTGCAGTGCCTTCATGGGTGTATCGTGTCATGTGGTCAGGGCAAAACAGAGGCACCGACGTGGTATGCTGGGGGCCTCATTCACCTGTCAGCAGCCTGATTAGATTTACCTGTGGCTGGTACCGTACACACACACACATCAACAGTGTTAAAGGGACCCCTGCGGCAGGAGACACACAAACACACTTCTTCATTTACACACAGAAGTCGTTGTGTTTGGTTCGTTAAGTTAGCGAGGATCATTGTGTTTCGTTGTGTTTGGTTCGTTAAGTTAGCGAGAATCATTGTGTTTCGTTGTGTTTGGTTCGTTAAGTTAGCGAGAATCATTGTGTTTGGTTCGTTAAGTTAGCGAGAACCATTGTGTTTCGTTCGTTAAGTTAGCGAGAATCATTGTGTTTAGTTCGTTAAGTTAGCGAGAATCTTTACCGTAATCAAGACTTTCGTTATAACACATGTATAAATAAGTTATATATTTCGTTCGTTATATTAGCGAGAATATTAATTTTATTCGTAATCAAGACTTTATATATAAGTAAGCTAATAAAGTGTACTGAAACAACTTACTAGAGTATTGTATAAGTAAGTTAAGTAAATTACTAAACTAAATCTAAGTAACTACACTCCAGAATCATCCAAGAGAATCACACTTGGCTCACACACTTACACTTAGCTCACACACTTACACTTATCTACCATGTTAAATGTCTCTATGCCCTCAGGAGTTATTCATCTCTTTCCTTATATCACTCAAGGCTTCTAAAAGGAATATTTACGCAACAATTACCACTCCACAATCGTCTACCACATCACGATAGACGGTGAATCCTATCGCATTATATTAACGATCCTTTTGATATCCTTAAACAGAAACAAAACAACAACTATCCTATCGTCTTTTGTTTTTCCAGCTATTATTATTATTATTATATTTTCTCCACCATACCAGAGGATTTACTAAGGCCTTTCTTCGTAATTTAAGTCCACGAGTCGTCTAACTGATCGCATCTGGCATTGATTCCTATCGTATTTGTTTTATTATCGTTACTCACCATAAAAGATATAAATTATCGTCTTGTTTTGGGGCGATTTTATTTTTTGTGTTTATTTTTTTTATTTTTTTCGTCTATGATCCCAAAGAACTGACTTGAAGATGGAGATTACGGCATTATCCTTCTACCTCTTCCTCCTCCTTTTCCCCTCCTCTTCCTCCTCCCCTTATTCTTCCACTCCCCATCATATTCCTCTTCCGCATCCTTCCCCCCACCTACTGTTCCTCCTAACCTCCCTCTCTTCCCCCTCCTCCTCCTCCCACCGTGACCTCTGACCCCAACAATGACTTGACCTAAGTGACCCCTGACTCTCTCTTCCGAGGGGAGGGACTACAATTTATCCCACGCCGAGGATCACAGTTTTAGGGGGTGGGGTGGGGTGGGGTGGAGAGGAGTGAGGTGGGGTGGGGTGGGGGCTTATATCATTGTTTAGACGGGGCTGCGGCGAGCTGGTAGTGTGAGGGAGAAGAACATTAAAACAAATAATACCTCCTCCCTTCTTCCTTCTCCTCTCCTCCTCCCCCTCTTCCTACTCCTCTCCTCCTTCCCTTCCCCCCTTTCTCTTCCTCTCCCTGTTCTTCCTTCCTTTTTCTTTCTTTCTCAAACTCACTTTCTCATTTTTCCTGCCTCTTCTTCATCTCTAGTCTTTCCACTTCTGCTTCCGCTTCTCCTCTCCTCTCCCTTCTCGTCCCCTCTCCCCTCACATCTCTCCCCCCTCCTTCCTCTCCCGCACTCCCCCCTTCCCCCAGCATAACCTTTCACACCCCTAGATAAACATCGATGGGACAGACACCACTTGACCACCCAAGCCAGTGAGTCCCTATCCCACCCACCCAACCTGTTCTATCCACCTCCTTTCCCTCATCAGCCCCATTCCATTCCAGCCCTTATCCAGCCCTTTTCCACACCCCATATGATGGATGAGTTACGTTGGAGACTCTGTGTTGGAGTGACTATACCGGACTGACTGTACGGGACTAGCTATGATGGACTCGTTACGTTGAGCTGACTGTGTTGGACGTGGAAGAAGGCGTGTTTCTAGGGGGGTCTATGGGGGGGGGGGGGAGTCTAGGGGTGGTTAAAGGGGTAAAGGATTTGGCCAGCATTTAAGAAGGGAGGGGGAGGTGGTTTAGTCGTGTGTTGGGGATTTCTGCTAATGTGTATGTGTGTGTGTGTGTGTGTGTGTTTTTGTAGGGAAAGGAGGAATGAAGGAAGATTAGAGGTGGGGGAAGGAAGTTATAGTTCGGAAATTGAAGAAATTCAGGAGGAGGTAAGAGAGGGCGGGCTGACCGCCTAGCTAAGCTAATAGTGTGTTTGGGTTAGTTATTGTCTGCAGGTACAGGCACTAGACAGCCTACCCTGTCCCATTTATGGGTGTTTTAAGGGCCTTATTTCATATTCCGCCGACCCTACTGGCGGATGCTGGTCTAGGGAGGTTGTCTATTGCCTGGCCGTGTAGATCGGGGGTGGTAATGGACCTTTTGAGATTTCGTAGCTTTTTGGGAACCATGTATGGTTGTTGTCGTTATCTGGTGGGAGTCTTTGAAGGAGTTCTTGCTCTGATCGTTCTATCTTTTGCCAGATTCTGCTGGCCAGGGTGTGCAGCTGCTGGTTGATGGGTTTCATTCTCAGGTCTCTATGTATCTCGGCTGTGGTTCTGGTGAAGGGGTATCTTTCACCTGTGACGAATCTTAGGGCTTCATTTTGGACCACCTGTAATTTTAATATTTGAGTGGTGCTCATAGTATGAAGAGGTACTGCTGGGTAAGTTAATATCGGTGTGATAAATGATGTCACCAGGCGGAGTTTTATTTTCTCAGGAAGCGCTTTAAAGCGGTATAGTTTTCTCAGCTCTCTTCTTGCTTTTTCCTTCCTGGTGTGGACATGATGGGAGTAACCTGTTGCGGATATATGTAGGCCCAGGAGGGTGCCTCTGCTTTTGTGTGTGTGTGTGTGTGTCTTCAGGATAACCTATACCATGCATTGGATTTCACACTCTTCTCCCCCTCCCCCTCACCTTCCTATTCTCTCACATTATTCTCCCTCTTCCTTCTCCCTCACCCCCTCCTCCCTATTTTCTTTCTCTCCCTTACCCTTCTCCCTCACTCCGCCAGCACACCCTCCCCTCACACTGACCTTCGTGGGGGGAGGAGGGAGGGAGTGGGTAAGTAGGTAAGTGAGATGGTCGTAGTGTACAAAGGTAGAATATTAATTAACACAGGTAGAATCGCACGAGCCAAGACCCGCTGGTTAATACTGATGACTCCTCGGATGGGAAATGACTATATCAGTAAGTCAGTCGGGAAAGGTGAGAGCATTGACATGAACATACGGTTAATATATACGTTGTTGGCTGAAGGAAGGAAGGAAGGAAGGAAGATGATGCTGCTGATATAGAGGAAATAGAAGGTGGATTTAGTGAACAGGACAAGGAAGTCTTAACGTCAGCTTTCTCTCCTACTAAATTATTACTCAGCTGTCAAAGGGTCAAAACATCGTCCTCAAAAGGTTAAACAAGATTCCTCAAAGGGTTAAAACATCATAAAATCATTCCCAAAAGGTTAAAGCTTCAACCCCAATCACACACATACACACACACACACACACACACACACACACACACACACACACACACACCTCGTCTTTCTCATTCACTCTCGGCCTCTACGCATATCCTGTCGTATTTCAGGCGAGAGGTGAGGGGGGGTGAGAGGGGTGAGAGGGGGAGGGGAGCAGGGCATTAGAGGGGGTGGGTAGGGAGGGGCATGATCTCCGAGCCTTTAGGTATATCCCCCGGGAGTCAAAGGTCACTTACGAGAGACCTAACTGACCCCCTACCTGGCGGGGCCGTGTTAGTGGAAGGTAATTCGTCTTCATCAAACGTCAATTGTCTCCGCCATTACCATCTGCAGGGGTTGTGGGGAGGGGTGGGGAGGGGTGGGGGGGGTGTGGGGAGGGGTGGGGGGGTGTGGGGGTGGGGTGTGGGGGAGGGGAATTCTCGAGCAGGTATTGTGGCGCGTGTTCTGGCGACCCCCTACCCCGTGATTGGTGCTTAATGGTGTATGGTGCTGGTGAGTGTATTGTTAATGGTGTATGGTGAGGATTATGGTACAGGTGATCACTATAAAATCCGCGTTAATAGTGCAGTAGGTCACCATGCCACAAAAACAACCACTGTATTAATGGTGTCTGTGATGGTGAGTGTAGTTCCAAGACATCACCATAATTAACACTTCACTGGAATTAATGGCGCAGTGAATCAATAAAACAATTAAATCTAAAGCCAACTACTAACCGCGTATAATGGTGCTCGGTGTCTTGATCACCATGTTAGTGTGTTTAATGGTGCAGGTAACCACAAACCCCACGTCATGAAATCAATATGGATAGTTTTTAATGGTACCAGGTGTCGTTAATGGTGTTTATGGTGTAGTGGATCACCATACCTGGCTGATAAAAGCTTTAATCACCACTACCTATGGCAAGATGGCTTATCCCTCCTGTTAATGGTGCTTAATGGTGCAATAGATTAGACAACCATTATCATCAGTGCTGTAATAATCGTGTAGACCATTAAATTTGTCCTAACCCCTTGTTAACGGTAATTAATGGCACAAACAACCAACCTGTGTGTGTGTGTGTGTGTGTGTGTCAGGTACCTTACACTGGGGTATTGTAAAGCCTTGAGAGAGAGAGAGAGAGAGAAGTTCCCCTCTCTCTCTCTCTCTCTCTCTACACTACAGACTTTGAGACAGTATATGACACTAAACACCTTATCACGTAACTGACACCCGACACACACACCCGACTGACACTTATGGCACCTGACACACTCAACACCTAACGTACACTTACAAAACATCTGACACACACACATAATACCCGATTCACTTACATGACACCTTCCTCTTGACACCTGACACACTAACACCACCTGGGCCACAACAGGTAGCTCCTCATCAAACAACACGAAAGGTAAATAAATTAAACCTTACCTGTGTGATGACGTAAGTTACACCTGGCGGCCACTATATCGTATCCTCATTCACTATCACACAACACAAACACAATTTTCAACACTATTCACTATATACGCGGTCAGTTTTATGTGTATACGGCACTATAATCACTATATATATCACTGTACTGTACTCCAAGTCTTCACCTGTCTTCACCCCGCGAGAGACTAGATCAAAATAAACTCAGATTCAAACTAACCAATCACCTTCCAAGGATATGTGTGTGTGTCAACCAATTAACGACGTCTTGTAGGTGGAATCAGCCAATCAACGCCTACTAGAATGACACCAGTGAGGTGGAGCGGCCACGTGACAACGCTAATTACCCAACAACCTCTTAACCACCTGTAACTATCTATCACTCTCTCTCGCTCTCCTCAACTATACTTTATTCATTATTATTCGTTAATATTATCGTTAAAAAACAAACATTTATTTAATATAAGTAATAATAAAGTTAACGTAGACGATTGAACTCAGGGATATTACGTTATTATACAAGAAAAAAAAAGACATTCGCTAAATTATAAGGTAAATAGCTCAGCATTTATTACGGCTGGAGATGAGTGAATGAAAGGTGAATACACAGGCGTTGGTCACTGAGGGAGATGTGTTGTGAGTGGCCAAGTCGAACAGGTAAGAGCCACAGAGGTGTTACGTGTGTGTGTGTGTGTCTTTGCATCTCACCTCGTATAAAAACATCAACATTGACCGCTATATGTAGGTGTATATTTATAATACATATATAATTCCCTACGTAATTTGTCATCATTTATCCATCACAGGTGACAGAACTCAGATATGATTCAGGTAACCCTAAACAAGCGTATCAGGTGGGTCGAGATGCGTAACTAATTGGCGTTTTGCGTTAATAATTCACCGTTAGCTTAATAACGGAGGTGGTCGGTACATTTACTGAATATAGTACAGGTAAGACGGGATCTCTCTCTCTCTCTCTCTCTCTCTCTCTCTCTCTCTTTTAAATTGTTCTTAACACTGAGCAAATCCCGAAGATATGGAGGCCGGACAGACAGAGAGAGAGAGAGAGAGATACAGACAAGGAGAGAGCTAGTGAGAGAAGAGAAAAAACCTTCACATCTGGCAGCTCTGTAGGTGGGCAAGGGAGAAGAAGGAGAAGGAGAAGAAGAAAGAAGAAGGAAAAAATAAATAAACCAGCCAATTTAGTTAAGATTATTATTACTGGTTCAAAAATACTCCTCTTTAAGTCAGTCAAGAAAGACAGAGGGACCCAAAATATCACCCAGCGGTATTCCTCCTAGACTCTTTTGAACCTTCAGCCTCGTTATATTTACGAGAATTTCACTTTATAATTCACAAATACCACAAAAAAAAAATAAGTTACAATTACACGGGTCATTTTATCGTACTAGTGACCTGGGCAAGGGGGGGGGGGTGGGGGGTAGTGTGAGGGGAAGTGGGGGGGTAAGGAGCCGTAATTCTTGTTAAGTGAGAGCGTATCGAAGATGGTCTAGGTGTGGGTGGGTGTTGGTGGGTGTAGGTGAGGGTTGGGTGTAGGAGAGGTGGGTGGGGGTGGGAGAGAGGAGGGAATGTATGGTGAGAGAAGGATGGAATGGAAGGGGGAGATGAGAAAGTGGAATAGAAGGGGAGAGGAGGCAGGGGGAGAGAGAGAGAGAGAGGAGGGCAAAGGGGCGCTGGTAGGAGTGAGTCACAGGTGTGGAGGTGAAGGTCGCTGTCGGGTAGTGGAGTGGCATAGAGGAGGAAGGTGAGAGGTGCCATGTGGTGGGGAGGTGCCAAGTGGTGGGGAGGTGCCAAGTGGTGGGGAGGTGCCATGTGGTGAGGAGGTGCCATGTGGTGAGGAGGTGCCATGTGGTGGGGAGGTGCCAGCTGGTGGAGGTGGGGAGGAGAGGTGAGAGAGAAGGGTCTTAGGAGTACCGCTAGGAGAGGCGGGGGGAGGGGGGAGCAGGGGGGAGGACTGTAGAGTGAGGCAAGGTGGAAGATACAATTGGAACAAGATGGAGGAAAATCTAGCGGTTGGGTGCCATTAGGAAGGGGAGAGGGGAGGGAGAGAGGGGGAAGAGGAGGGAAGAGGGAAGAGGAGAGGAGGGGCGAATGATAGGGGGAAGGAGAGGAGTAGGAGGAGGTGGAAGGGGAGGAAGAAAGGGAAGAGCAGACGGAAAGGGAGAGAGAAGGGAGAGGAGGAAGGGGAGGGGAGCCAAATTTGGGATAGACGAAGGAGGAACAGAGGCAAAAGATAGAAGTAGGACAGGAAATAGAAGGAAAGAGAGGAAAAGAAGAAGAAGAAGAAGAAGAGAAAGAAAGAGGTGGATGGAGAATGAGGGGAAAATTCAAAAAATGAAGAAGGAAGGAGGAGGAGGAGAAGGAAAGGAAGAAGAAAGAAAAAGAAGAGAGAATGACAAAACAACTTAATACATCAATGTGAAATATATTTAATGTCTCACTCAACAATCCTCTTACCTTATATAATAAACAATAACAAATTAACCCCTTGAACACATACCAACACGTACAGGTAGACACAATAACACATTAACCCCTTGAACACACACCAACACGTACAGGTAGACATAAACAAACCCTAATCACACTTACCTTAACGAGAGAAAATAAAATCATTAAGTAACACCATCACTTGATATAAAGAGGTGTGAACAGGTAAGGACGAAGTAAGGGGTGAGGGAGGGTCAGGGAGAGGTCAGGGAGAGGAGGTGATCACTGAACATACACCGAACAAATCTACACAAGTTTCTTTAGGTGAACTGCACAGGTAAGCTCTCATAATTCCATGCTAATATATACAGGTTAATTATCATAGCAAAAGCTCTCCCTCAAACTGAACTAACAAAAGACTCCCAAATATAACTCGTTAATGGGATAAATCTTCAGGTGAGAACGTTTTAACACAGGTATCAACAGGTGAGTTATTAAGCCCCAGGTGTCAGTTAAAAGAAATATAGTCAGGTATGAGTGTAGTGAGGACATAATGTTATATATGTACACTATATTGAACATGAGGAACAAATCTGATTATAAACTTCATCTAGATTATAAAAAAAAGTTACACCTTACCTAACCTAACCCACCCTACTGAGACACCACCGTACACAAAACTCCTCTTGGTTTAAATTATTACCAGGAAAAAGAAATTACTTCACTAAATCATAAAGACAAATATTTTCCTCCAGTACATTAAAATAAATCATTACAGTAAATCATCCTTATAATATCTAGAGAGTAATTAACGACACAAAATTCTTCCAATTATAAAAAAAAAATATACAAAAATTAGTTTATTATTTTTTTACGATATTGTCTAGATATTAAAAAAAATAATTATTGTGAATATTTGTTTTCTTACAATTATTACCTGTATTAATGAGTTAATTAAGACATCATCACCAAGTTACTACAGGTGTTAATGAACAAAACTGATAACCTGGTTTATGAGGATTATTATTATTATTATTTCTAAGCATTTACCTGTATTTATCTAAAGGTCCGCCGCCACGCTAATTAATCACTGTTTACCTCTCTCTCTCTCTCTCTCTTCCATACCTCACCGAGAACTCAATAACGTCCCTGCAGTGAATATTTCGACGCCATCTTTGTATCGCTATTATTATTTACGAGTCTATTGTATTACACATCATTACTACAGTGTGACCTTCCACGCTGACCTCCCACGCCCACTGAGATCATCCTGGGTCACGCACCTTCCATCTTTGACCTCTTACAGAATTTGTTTTTAGGTTATATATAAATTCGACATCAAAATCGCTAAAGTAAAGTTGTCCTTGTAGATATACCGGACTTATCAAGCCATATATTCCGGTAAATAGAGGCTATACTATATTGATGTAATTCCTACCCATAACCATAACCCAATCATCACCCGTGGCCCGTAACTTGTCCTGCCGTCATGAGCGAAGAGAGGAAACCTAACCTAACCTAACCTAACCTAAATAGAAGTTATGCTCAGACAGCTGGGTTATCTTAAGTACAGCCAGATTTACCGTACTTAATCTACATTGACATCCCACTGAGAAATTACACCATTGTATATTTCACCTGTAACTTACGGTCCTCTTCTTCAGTGGGATTTCAATATTATACATATACTAATACACAAGTATAAAATGTACATATAATTGTGTGTATATATGACCATAACAATATGCATTTATCCTAATATATACATAATTACATATACTTACACCTGTATACAATTATACCTCTACATATAATTATCTCTAAAATACAATCATACTTAGGATATAAATCATACATACATAAATTACATATGCATATACATATTTAAAATCATACGTGGATACCTACATATTAACTCACCTGCACCTTATCTACCTGCTAGTTATCTCACCTGCATCTTATCTCACCGCCATCTTATCTCACCTGCTAGTTATCTCACCTGCTAGTTATCCCACCTGCTAGTTATCTCACCTGCATCTTATCTCACCTGCATCTAATCTCACCGCCATCTTATCTCACCTGCTAGTTATCTCACCTGCTAGTTATCCCACCTGCTAGTTATCTCACCTGCATCTTATCTCACCTAATATCTAACCAAATTTGTTGATAACCATTACCCAGGTGTTTTATTTACTCGTCTACACTCAGGTGATGAGAGCAGACTAACCCAAACCACACCTCCATTTACAGAACCTCGATAAAAAAGGCAATACAGTGTTTTAACTAGTTTCTTATCTGTAAAGTTGTCACCCAGTAAAGAAATTAAAGCTTTTGTGAATAGAGTTTTATTAAGCTTAGCAAATAAATCTTATTCGATTGAGGTGAAATATAGTTAACAAATATAAGTGAGAAATAATAGAATATTCTGAAGATACCTAATTTGAATGTCTTAATGTACACCCCCCAAAAAAAGGAGAAATCATTTTCCTTTTATGTTACATCTGATCTAAGACACATTATCGTATCACTTATCACTATTATCAAGTAATCTTTGGACAAGTTTGATGTCATGCAGATAAGAGTTAAGTCTCGTAATGTCTGTGATGAGAGTAATAATGTATGTCTTTCATTATTGGAAATTACTGAAGAGCTGCAGGGCAAGTGTGAGCCAGTCCTGATGTACACTTCAGTTTGACAACACCAATAGGACTGGGGCCCACTGGTAACTAGGACCTATTAGTACTTGGGCCCACTGGTAACTAGGACCTATTAGTACTTGGGGCCACTGGTAACTAGGACCCACTAGTACTTGGGGCCACTGGTAACTAGGACCTATTAGTACTTGGGGCCACTGGTAACTAGGACCTATTAGTACTTGGGGCCACTGGTAACTAGGACCTACTAGTACTTGGGGCCACTGGTAACTAGGGCCTATTAGTTCTTGGGGCCACTGGTAACTAGGACCTACTAGTACTTGGGGTCACTGGTAACTAGGACCTATTAGTACTTGGGCCCACTGGTAACTAGGACCTACTAGTACTTGGGGCCACTGGTAACTAGGACCTACTAGTACTTGGGGGCCACTGTTAACTAGGACTACTCGTACTTGGGACCACTGGTAACTAGGACCTACTAGTACTTGGGCCCACTGGTAACTAGGACCTACTAGTACTTGGGGTCACTGGGAACTAGGACCTATTAGTACTTGGGGCCCACTAAAGACTAGGTACCTATTGCTATTGATATGAGGAATCCTTATCTGCTACAATTCATTCCTAACTCCTATTACTTTCCTATTTTTTCCTTATAATACGTTAATATATTTTCCGTTGGCTTTTTCCTGTTATTTTTCCTATATATATTTTTTCCTTGTTCTGTCTCTTGTGTTTTTGTCTTCATTAAATTTACAAGAACAAAGGTACACACACACACACACACACACACACACACACACACACACACACACACACACACACACGAGGTCAACACAGGTAAACTATCAACTAAATCATATCAAATTAAACTCACTTTCTTGAATCATATTAAAGTAAAAAACAGATGTATTAATTAATCAAACATAAAAAAAAATAGAATGATTAAGAATTATAAATGTAAAGAATAAAGACATGAAGGCTAAAGAGAATCCCATAATACGTTCAATGTTGTCTGTTGAACGAACGTATGAAGGAGAGTGTGTGTTCAAGATGTAGGTTGAAGAAAATTATTTTACACTCAGGGGCGACCTTGTTTTAATAGCTATAATGAATCTAACGGGAAGACTGCAGATACTGACGCACACACTGAAGCAGACACTGAAGCAGACACTGACGCACACTGAAGAATATATTGACGCACACACTGAAGCAGACACTGACGCACACTGAAGAATATACTGACGCACACACTGAAGCAGACACTGAAGCAGACACTGACGCACACTGAAGAATATATTGACGCACACACTGAAGCAGACACTGACGCACACTGAAGAATATACTGACGCACACACTGAGACACACTGACGCAGAGTATTCAACAATAATTTCATTGAGTCAAACTTAAACCTGGAGAACACAATAATAAAGTGTGTAGAGGTAAGTGTGAGAACAGATGCAGTTGTTGTTGAGATTTAAAACACAGAATTACCTGCTTCTATCACGGTGTAATACGTTCTACAGGTAAATTAAAAACATCCAATCAACAAACCTTCCTTGGCAAATTGTTCAAGGTATTTTAAGTCGACGAGTGAAATTAGTTAATTGGTGTAAATGTTTTAATTGGTTTAGTGAAGATAATTGTTTTTTTTTCATGGTCTGTACTGCACAATCGTAAATTTGGTATACATACACATACAGACAACTTGACACACACACACACACACACACACACACACACACGCCAGATCAAAGACCATCGTCATAATATATATTTAGTGAACGATGACGTTTCTGTATAAAGCTTTCATCCGTGGAGAGTCAAGGCTGGAGTGACCTCAGTGTACCGGGTCAAATCTGTGATCATACCGAGCCATTATGACGTCACTAACACTCACCCGGGTCTGACAGCTCTCATAGTCCTGCCGTCCAATCATTGAATAACTCAACTCGCGAAAAAAATAGCGAATGGACTCACGATAAAAGACGGTAAAGCGAAAAATAGCAAAACATGTGAGGAATCGCGGGCATTGTGGCTGGTGCCGGGGCAGTGGGGGCATGAGAGAGAGAGAGAGAGGGAGGGAGAGAGAGAGACAAGACTCAGTGGCGGGGAGTCTGCAGAGGGGCGAGTGCTCAGTGGTTTGGGGTCCGCCTGGCAGTGAATACGTGTGTTAACTCTACTCTCGCCCACCTGCCTGCCTGCCTTCCTGCCTGCCTGCCTCCCTGCTGGGTAAGGCGACTCGAAGGAAGATACAATATTTTCGTGTTTACACTCTAAGATCTGCCTGTGAGGAGTCAACCCCTTGGACTATCTATGATAACTGAGCGTCGAGAAGTGTGTTCATTTTTTCTTTTTCTGATATATTTTTTTTCCTCGCTGCAGGTGACCGAGAATCAGGAGCCAAGGAACAGTCGCGTGAGGGAAGTGTGTGACTGTGTTGGAGGGCCTCGAGGACTATGAGTAGATGAACTCTTACAAGTGAAGGCCTAGTGACTGACATCCTCTTCCCTCGAGCGTCTCACCACAACATGATCACTGGCGCCACAATGGCTAAAGCAGAACACCAAGTGACGGTACAGGAACAAGTGGTGGTGTCTGTGGATGATAACAACAACGACAGTAACAATAATAATAATAAGTGTTCGGAAGATGAATCAGGAATCTCTGGCGGGAAGTACCAGCTTCGTCCGCGGTCTGTTAAGTCGCGGCGCCGCTGTGACAGTGACTGGAACTTCCAGGACACGCTGAGACATAAGCCACGGCCGCCGCCACTCTCCAGGTACCGCAGGAAGACGGCCAACGCTCGGGAGAGGTACCGCATGCGGCAAATCAACACAGCCTTCGACAGCCTGCGGGGTGTGTTACCGTCGTGGGTGTGTAGTCGACGAGCAGCCTCCGACATGACCAAGATCACCACACTGAAACTCGCCTCCGCCTACATCAGGTCCCTACAGGACATCCTGGACGGTAACGCCCACCAGGACACCTGCTCCTGGGTCCTCTCCAGCATCCTAGATGAAGCCTCCTCCAGCCCCCAGCAGCCCCAGCCCGTTCACTACAACCCCAGCATCACCCCTAGCAAGACCCACCAGCCCCCAGCACACACCACCACGGACTCGGAGCTGGTGTCTCTCCTGTGTGGTGCCTCGGACTCCAGCGTCTTCCAGGACAACCTTGAGTCCTTCTCGTACCTGTCCCCAGCAGGTGACACCGACACAGTGACCCTCTTGCTGCTGGGGGCTGACCCACCTCGCTGCTGGGGGGAGGCGCAACACACCCTCCCTGTCTCGTGATGTAGGACTCGTGTAGAGGATAACAGAAAATATTCCGTAGTTCCCTGACAGTCATCTCACCTGCCTGTGAGGTACTGATCAATAGTTGTGCCATGGAGAAAAAGGACCAAATTCCTGACGCTAGACGACCTGTGTAAGATTATCCAGAATTATTAACATTGTCTGTTGTAGAAACTAAGACCCGAGGAAGGTGCTTCATAACCCGGCAGTTACAGCACTGTACATTAATAGAGGGCCTGTGATCTGAGGTTATTTCAGGAAAAAGTCAGTAGAAAGTTCAAATGCTTAACACTGTGCCTTATTATTTACGAAGACCAATACCATGATAGTCTTGAACTTAAACCATGATAGTCTGGCTGAAAGTAAGGTATTAATAGACGTCTGCTTCTCGACATGCGGTTGACTTTAGTGAATGAAGACGTTTGGCGGTGTGAGCCATCAGTGTAGTGAGGGAAGGGTGACCGCACCTGGACGTCAAGATACAAGTTGTAACTTACTGCTGTCTCACTTGGCTTCATGTTACACCAACACACACTACCTTTAGGGTACACCTCACTATGTTCTCCTCACTGATAACACTCTGAATTATGCATTCATATATATATACATATATATATATATATATATATATATATATATATATATATATATATATATATATATATATATATATATATATATATATATATATATTACACCCCAAATGTTTTACAATAGTTACTGAGTGACACAATCCATTTATGATTGACATACAAAATTATTAAACAATATACAAACAGTAAATAATGTAAGGAATAGTCTTGTGTGTGGGCTCTGTGATATACAGTAGAGGTGTGTTAAGACCCAGTGCAACACAACATATCCGTCCGTACTGCCAAGACAAGACAAATATTTATATACCTATAATATAACGTTGATCATTATTAGTGTGTTATTGTATTTATTCCAGTGTTAGTTATCTCCGCTACACACTCTAGTCAAGACGCTTGTACGGTGGTGTCTGTCTGTCTGTCTGTTATAGTAATATATTATGAAACTCCAGTACCACTAAGTCCTTGTTAAGGTCATATACACACTCAAGTCTTTTAAAACACTTACCATGAGTCTATGTTAACTGTTTAATAATAATAATATTATTATTATTATTGTTGTTATTATTATAATTTATTTGTTATCATTTTCATTGTTATTATTATCATCATTATTTTTTTATTACTATTATTATTATTATAAATTCCTCTCCAGTTATTTAACTCACCCAAAAAATATTGAAAAAAAATCCTTGGGAAACTGTTAAGTGTGCATAGATCATAATAATAGCTTAAGTGTATTATTGGACTCGAGTGTGTCTGTCTGTCTGTTGATTCCAGGTGATAGGGGGTTTTAAAAATACTCACTGTGGTCGGGTAAAATGATAAGGTTAGTAATAAGAGAAAATTCTATTGATATTATTATTTTATTGTTCTATGTATTCCGCTGTTGCTTTATATTCCTCACCTGTCGTTGATGACCTCACCTGTCGTTGAT
Source organism: Homarus gammarus (assembly GCA_958450375.1). NCBI lineage: Eukaryota > Metazoa > Arthropoda > Malacostraca > Decapoda > Nephropidae > Homarus > Homarus gammarus. The sequence continues at coordinate 2,267,998 of CAUDMG010002352.1, read as the reverse complement.
GAGTCATTAAGCGAATAAATTATTTCTCTTTGATTTTGTATTTTGTTGTTTTATTTAGGAACCTCTTTTGTTTTTGTTAATTTGTTTGATAGTGTTGTCATTAAGTATCAGTAATGTTATTATTACTATCGTTATCATTATCGTCATTAGCAGGGGACCGAACATCATCATTAGCAGGGGACCGAACATCGTCATTATACTTGTCATCCTCATCATTATTACCATCAGTATCATCATCATCACGATCACCATTATCACCATCAGTATCATCACCTACACCTACATCAATACACAAGTATATGAAGAAAGCCCCCCCCCCCCCCCCTTACACCCCGGGCCAGTCAGCACCTGTAAACACCCTAATTAAACTTCCTCCGGCACACTAATACACACAGGTAAAACAACATACACGTAAACACTTATTCTCTCCTAAGTCGTTACATCTACCACCTGATCATTACACACCTTTACCTTCTCTCATTAGTCACCTGAGAGGGTAATGAACTAATGTAATAATAATAATAATAATAGTAAGTCTTCAATACATCTCGTACCTATTGACTTCAACTATAGTCTAATATATCTAGTAATTAATAGCATATGAAGACGATACATCTACCCCCTTCCCCCATTAACCCCCCCTCCCCCCATACAAATAGAGCCTACAAATGACGTTATTCAAATCATCATTGTGGGAAAAAAGGTCAAACTGTAAAGACATTTGTAATGATGATAACAACACAAGCAGTTACACACTACGAGAGAAGCGCTGGAGTTGAATTACCTTGTTCGTTTCTGGTGATGGTTAGGTTAGGTTAGGGTTTGTTCAGCCAGTGTAGTGAGGAATGGGTGACTCTATTAGGTAAAACTCTGTCTGTATCATGGCTCTGATTGGATAGTACGGATAGTTAGCGGGGATAGTTAGCATGGACAGTTAGCATGGGTAGTTAGCATGGACAGTTAGCATGGGTAGTTAGCATGGACAGTTAGCACAGACAGTTACCATGGATAGTTAACACGATAGACAGTTAGCGCCAGTCAGTCGGAGCCTTATAACACAGCTGAGACTCTTACCATGACCGACAATGTTTAATAAAAATAAATTACAATCCATGAAAATTATTGAGAGTTTCGTCTGAGATATCGTTCATTACCTTAACATATTCAAATTTAACATAAAATATTTAGAGTGTGTTAAACTAGGTTAGGTATCGTTAAGTACACAGAGAGAGAGAGAGAAGGAATAAAATAGGGAGAAGTGAAATAGAGAAAAGCAATAATGAAGAGAAACACAGACACGGAGGGAATGTACTAAGACTCGTAGACGTGATTAAGAAGATACCTAACATAATAAAACACCGGGTAGTCACGATTGGCTTCTGGCGACCCCTCCGATAGCATCAACAACACCTACCTGCCTGCCTACCTCATCTACCTACCTGCCTACCTACCTGCCTACCTCATCTACCTACCTACCTGCCTGCCTACCTCATCTACCTACCTACCTACCTGCCTACCTGCCTTCCTCATCTAGCTACCAAGCCTCAGTACGTTAGGTTAGGTTAGTGTAAATTAATATTAAATCTCATATTCTTTCTTTTGATAATAAAAATGGTGTTAGTTACTAAAGCAGTCTTTTTTTCCTATACCTGTACATCTAACTGCGTAATAATAATAATAATAATAATAATATAATAATAATAATAATAATAATAATAATAATAATAATAATAATAATAATAATAATAATAATAATAATAATAATAATAATAATAATAATAGTAATAAACGGTTTATTAATAGAGTTGCAGCCGGTGGCTGAAAATATATATTAACAGGTACATTTGATTTAGACATAATGATATGCGTTGAATACATTTACAGGGCTGTGCAGTACAGCCCTGTCTGTCTGTCTATCTGTCTGTCTGTCTGTCTGTCTGTCTCGTCTCGTCCAGCGGCACTAGAGCCTTTCATTAATAACAATAAAATCATTCGAAGATAAATTTACTCTGACATTCTCACGAGTCGAGGAATAATGTGACTGTTTACTGCTGGTCATACAAGGAGGGTGGCGCTGGGAGAGAGAGAGAGAGAGAGAGAGAGAGAGAGAGAGAGAGAGAGAGAGAGAGAGGCTTTGAAACATCCGGCGGCTGTGAGTTGGCAGAATCCACACGTACGCGGGTTTGACGTGTGTTCATTGGTTCATTGACCATCATAACGTATGCTGATTGGTTCCTTGGCCATCATGACGTATGCTGATTGGTTCCTTGGCCATCATGACGTGCGCTGGTTGGTCAGGTAGCGTCCCCCCCCCCCTCTTCCTCCTCCTTTCCACCCTTACTGCGCCAATCTTAACTAATCTAACTTTAATTTAACTTACACTCTGCTTATAACATTACAGATTAACTTAAACTTGTGTTAACTTAACCTACTATCATATCATGGAGAACTGCTGACGTCATGGTGTGTTATAACGACCAATCAGCGCACTCCAGACCCATATGTGTTGGGTGAGCTTGTTTAATTCCGTTTGAACTGGGCAAAAATTCCCCTCGAGGCACCTTACACACACACACACCACTGTTATCTCTCTCTCTCTCTCTCTCTCTCTCTCTCATACACAAAGAAGCGCATCAAGTTATCAAAGACAGAAGAGTGTGTGTACGTAGAGCGTGTACGTAGAGTGCGTACGTATAGTGTGTACGTAGAGTGTGTACGTAGAGTATGTGTGTGCAGAGTGTGTGTGTGTGTAGAGTGTATGAGAGAATGGAACTGAATCAGAGAAAGAAACAAGTGTTGGTTACAAGGAAAATATGATCCTAAGTTCACGAGCGAGGAAACGTGTGTGTGTGTGTGTGTGTGTGTGTGTGTGTGTGTGTGTGAAGTGACCATGTGTGGCAGTAGTTATTGTGTCTGACCTGACCTGGTTGGACTCGATCCCAGGCCACAGCTAGGAGAGGATCGGATTGGGTTTCCACCTTCGTATACACACTCCCTCTCACGTGCAGTCAGGAGATAAGATGGTGGTGTCACTCAATGGGTTTAGTCTCAATAGAGCATTCGTAGGTTGAAATATTATATCTATATTAATGGACTAAGGAATTGCTATAGAATTATAATGGTGACCCCTTTAAACCCCTAAAATGGCTATTGAATCATAATGGTGACCCCTTTAAACTCCTCCCCAAAACAGACCTCTAAGATATGACCCAACACACAATCCAGCCATCTTGTGTAGGAATATGTGGAAGGTAAAAATGAAAATAATAATAATCTGTCTCTATAAATTTGAAGATGAACGTTAAGAACATCAGTCTTAGGTCTGTAAAACACGTTATTAGTGAGGTGTTTAAGCTGACAAGACCCCTCCCACCCTCCCTTGATGTTATTAGTATTTATCCACGTCGGTAGGAACATCTCATGAGGGGTTGGATTTATTTTAATGGTTGTAACTCATTGGATTCCGTTGATGTTATTGAGCAAATGAAAACAAAAAGTGATATCGTATAAGTATTTGTCAGTAATGGAAGAATAAATATCGGTTTGTTGCCTCGTGTTGTGTGACCTGTAGTTAGTGACCTCATGTGACCTGTAGTTAGTGACCTCATATGACCTCTAGAGTCCATTACCACCTGCTGAAATACACCCCCAAAAACCTGGAACTAATACTCAGAGACCCAGAGCCATAGGTCATCAACAACAGACGTAATCCTGGACCAATGATAACCTCTTGCCTCTGCTTAAGTCCCAGTCGTGTTTACTGGGGGGAACTATCAACGAATTAGACCTGAAATTGATGGCTCACACAACCACACAACCCGTATTCATATGACTTACCTCCCTACCACCTTTGAATCTTTACCTGAGATTAAAATTTTTCTTTTTTTTTCGAGTTTGACGCCATTTTGGAGTCAAGAGTTTAATCCGAGTTTGGTTAGGTTATGTTTAGAGGAAAGTTTCAATCTGGGTCAAGCTGAGAGAGGAGGGGAACAGTAAGCCTGGATCAAGCTGTGGGGAGTGAAGGGAGTGTATGGGACAATAAGCCTTCGTTAAGCTGCTCCGTCGTGTGTGTGTGTGTGTGTGTGTGTGTGTGTGAAAAGTAAAAAATAAAAATAAAGGTATAATAAAATAGAAGACAAAATTATTAAAACTTTGCAGAAAAAAAATTACGAAAAATAAGGAAAATAATACACAGCTTCAGACAACAGTTTAGTGAAAAGATGTAATTCCGTTTCATAAATTATTATACGAGAAAGAAAGGCACGAGGAGGCTTTATGTTGTACAGTGGAGTAAAAGGTTTAGGTGTGAAGGAAATGCAATAGTTAGGTTTGGTTAACTTAAGTCTTTAACGACGATGATTTAACCCTTTGACGACGATGATTTAACTCTTTGACGATCATGATTTAACCCTTTGACGACGATAATTTAACCCTTTAACAACTATGATTTAACCCTTTGACGACGATAATTTAACCCTTTGACGACGGTAATTTAACCCTTTGACGACGGTAATTTAACCCTTTGACGACGATAATTTAACCCTTTGACGACTATGATTTAACCCTTTGATGATGATAATTGAACCCTTTGACGACGATAATTTAACCATTGACGACGATAATTTAACCCTTTAACAACTATGATTTAACCCTTTGACGACGATGATTTAACCCTTTGACGACGATGATTTAACCATTGACGACGATAATTTAACCCTTTAACAACTATGATTTAACCCTTTGACGACGATGATTTAACCCTTTGACGACGATGATTTAACCCTTTGACGACTATGATTTAACTCTTTGACGACGATGATTTAACCCTTTGACGACGATGATTTAACCCTTTGACGACTATAATTTAACCATTGACGACGATGATTTAACCCTTTGACGACGATAATTTAACCATTGACGACGATAATTTAACCCTTTAACAACTATGATTTAACCCTTTGACGACGATGATTTAACCCTTTGACGACTATGATTTAGCCCTTTGACGACGTTACTTTAACCTTTTAAAAACTGTAATTTAACCCTTTAACGACGATGTTTTAACCCTTTGATGACGATAATTTAACCATTGACGACGATAATTTAACCATTGACGACGATAATTTAACCCTTTAACAACTATGATTTAACCCTTTGACGACGATGATTTAACCCTTTGACGACTATGATTTAACTCTTTGACGACGATGATTTAACCCTTTGACGACGATGATTTAACCCTTTGACGACGATAATTTAACCATTGACGACGATAATTTAACCCTTTAACAACTATGATTTAACCCTTTGACGACGATGATTTAACCCTTTGACGACGATGATTTAACCCTTTGACGACTATGATTTAACTCTTTGACGACGATGATTTAACCCTTTGACGACGATGATTTAACCCTTTGACGACTATAATTTAACCATTGACGACGATGATTTAACCCTTTGACGACGATAATTTAACCATTGACGACGATAATTTAACCCTTTAACAACTATGATTTAACCCTTTGACGACGATGATTTAACCCTTTGACGACTATGATTTAACTCTTTGACGACGTTGATTTAACCCTTTGACGACTATGATTTAACCCTTTGACGACGATAATTTAACCATTGACGACGATAATTTAACCCTTTAACAACTATGATTTAACCCTTTGACGACGATAATTTAACCCTTTGACGACGATAATTTAACCCTTTGACGACGATAATTTAACCCTTTGACGACGATGATTTAACCCTTGACGACGATGATTTAACCCTTTGACGACGATGATTTAACCCTTTGACGACGATGATTTAACCCTTCAGGACTCAGATTGTTCTCGCGTGAATAAACTCTCCGGGATGAACCACCCAGAGGTCGTCAACAGTCTCATCAATGTACACTAATCAACTACTACCACTACTACTACTACTACTACCACCACTACTACTACTACTACTACTACTACTACTACTACTACTATCCTAAACATACACCTTCAATAGATTAATAATAACAAATGATCTATATAATACGTTAAAGGAGAAGAAATTAAATTAAATGAAAAATAAATATAATCTCATTTCTTTTTGTATTTCTCTTAGTAAAACAGAACATAAGATAAATATTGAAAAGGAGAAAGAAACTGTATAGAGATATTTCCTTCCACCTTATTTTTTTCACTTTAAGGAAAAAAATCGGACCATTAATAAGACGACACACACACATACACACATACACACACACACACACACTGTTTCTGCTCACCTTCGGGTTTTTAAAAATGGCCTCCAACTTTATTAAGAAATTTCACCTTAAAATAAGATTGTTAATCGGTGGACTTTTTGGACTATATTTTTTTTTTTTTGTTATTATCCACGTTGTAATTTACCACCATGACTCATCCAAACTGTGTTATTTCCAAAGCTTCCTTCCACACTTCCCGCGAGAGAGAGAGAGAGAGAGAGAGAGAGAGAGAGAGAGAGAGAGAGAGAGAGAGATCTAGCTTCCTCCAGAGTCCATCATCCTACATGCTGCCCTCAAGCGGTCACCTTCAACTCACTCCACAAAACAACTAATGCCATCGTATTCAGGTATAATTAATCCCCAACTGCTCTTAATTATATATACACACACACACACACACACACACACACACACACACACACCTCCACACACACACACACACACACACACATACACTACCTTCTTCACCACGACCACCAAAACATTTCTCCCGAGGTATTTAACTAAAGCCAATTTAATATCTCAACTTACGACTCTGCTTGGGTGGGTGGGTGGGTGGGTGGGTGGGGAGGGGTGGGTGGTGTTAATCTCACTATAAAGTTTAATTTCTTATTTATCCAATGATATATATATTTAATTCCAACTAAAATCAAAATCCCTTTACGTGATAATTCTCTCTATAGATATTTCGATTCTTTTTAATTCTCTATGAAAATTTTATCAAGATTTTTTGCCTCGTGTTTTCGTGGTTCTTTTGTTTGTTTTTGTTGTTTTGTTCAGTTTCCAGTCATTTATAGTCGTCTTTTGTTTTTCTATGTGTGTGGGGATTCATTCACTTATACTTTATACTGGAGTCTACGTGTTATTGTATATCGCTGAATAAAAAGTTCTGATTCTGATTCTTTCGGTTTCTGAATAAAAAGTTTTGATTCTGATTCAGTTATATCTATTCCTACGAGTCAACCAAATCGACCCAACCACCCAAATAACTGCCCTCTACTACCACAACTACCACAACTACCACCGTCACCTACTACCACAACTACCACCATTATCAGCATCAGGAGCGACAAATCTCTCACCTTAGTCTCGTCTCGTTAAGGCAGGTAGGTGTCTATGCTACTGCCGCCTCTCCCTACACTATCATTACCTGAGCTGTAGGTATATATTAGGGAAAGTCTTCAGTGACACGCTAATTGATTCCTGTCAGGTGTTCCTACTCAAGGTAAGGGGGATTATGCCGCTTGAGTATATCTCCTCTTCCTCTTCCTCCTCCTCCTCTTCTTTCTTCTTCTCTCGATTTCTCTCTTTCTCTTTCTCTGGCTTATGTTTTTTCTTATTTCTCTCTCTAATTATCTCTCTTCTTCTTCTTCTTCTTCTTTATCAGTCTGTCTATTGATTTTTTTCTGTCCCCAACTTTTTGTTTTTTGTCTGCCTGAATATTTATCTCTCTCTCTCTCTCTCTCTCTCTCTCTCTCTCTCTCTCTCTCTCATACCCAACACCCCTCCTCCCTTCCTTCTCCCTTCCCTCCCTCTCTCCCTACCCTCCCCCCTCCCTTCCCTTCTCCCTTCCCTCCCTCTCTCCCTACCCTCCCTCCTCCCCCATCAATCATTCGCACGCATAGGTGTCAATGAGTGACACCTCCACTACTCACTCCCACTCATCACACACCTCCCAGATACATCATTCACTCAACCAGAGCCTCTGAGTACCGCTAACATGATAACAGGCCAATTCACTCTCAGCAAAGACTCGTATGTCATCCTGAGTGGCACCACGAAGGAGGAGATGAAGGAGGTAGTATAATCCCTGCACTCAGTACACGTCTCGACTGTTCTTCACGTCAAGGGGCCGCCGCGTGAGTAGGGCGGTCAGTGCTGTCCGTATCGACGTAGCTATCTATGTATATCGACAGCGTAACTAAAGAATGAAAATTACTACTTTTTCTTATTTGACAACTGGTGTATGTAGATCGATTCACCTAACCTAACCTAACCTAATCTAGCAGCTGTTGTGTACTTATGAGGTCAAAAGGTCAACGTACAGTTCTCTAACTATAATAATTTAATGATATAACTCAAGAATGGGATGGTCTATAATCCTATAATGTTCAAATTTGCTATAATTAACCATGACATCCCCTTGTTAATTGTTGTTGCTGTTGTTGTTATTATTGGTGTTGTTATTATTATTGTTGTAGTTGCTTGTTTTTGGGGTAGAGGGGTGAAGAAGGTCAACAGCTAAGGTCAATCACAATAATTAAAAGGTAAAACACATTAGACGATCGTTAAGTCGGCTGCCACACCTTGTTCTAGTGTCACCCAGTGTAGAGGGGAGTTAATGCCTCAGAAATTATCCCTTTAAATTACTTAACTTTACATGATACCTGTTCGCCATCATGACTGACTTGAGGAGTTCTGAGCATTGGTTGTGAGTCAAACAGGCCCTAGTCTTATCGGGCCCTAACCCATACTAATTGGGGCCCTCAGAAATAAGATTCATTATAGGACTAGGGGGCCCCAAAACTTGATAAATAGATGCACTTAGGCCCCAACCTAAACTAATTGGGGCCCTCAAAAAGAAGATCCACTATAGGAATGGACACCAAACTTAATAATTAGATGAAGTTAATTAAGGGGCCCAGTGAGAATGGGGTCTATTAGGACTAGCGCGAATGAGACCCAACCAGGCATAACCTTTGGTCAGAGTTGAAGTAAAATATTGGGAAGGAGTCTTGGTCTTAGATGAATGACCTATTGACTGTTGACTGGCATCTAATAATTGACTGGGCTTTGAACTAGGTGTGTGAGTGGCCAATCAGGTGGAGCAATTAACGTCAATGACCGGAGGAATGATTTTCTTTAACACCTCATCATCATCATTCCTCTCTCTCTCTCTCTCTCTCTCTCTCTCTCTCTCTCTCTCTCTCTCTCTCTCTCTTCTTACCATCTTTCTTCTCAATCTATCTCACATTTTCTCTCTTACACTCCATTCCCTCTCTTTCTCCCCCCCCCCCCCTCTCTCTCTCTCTCCCTCACCATAATGTTAGTGGAGGGTGTTGGGGGGGGGGGGTAGGAGGGAGGGGGGGGCTGTGTCTCTCACCTGACCTCACTTTCTCTACCTCATCGTCCCTCAGCCTTGTAGGTTAGGTTAGGTTAGGTTAGGTTAGGTTACGTAATCTTATTCTATTCTTCATATTATAACAGAATAGAGATGTAAGGACGAATCAAATTAATCCACAATAAACTTTCGGCAGATAATTGGATTCTCAAAGGTATATGTAAATTGACCTCTTTACCTGGTGATGTGAAGACGTATCTAAACTGACTCACTTAACCAACTACAGTACATCAAGGTGGCAGGTCAGTTAAGGCTGGAATTGTGCTGATATTCTACAGTAATTGGACGCATTAACTTTTTATCTAGTTAAGGTGAATATAGTGCTATGATTCTTGGAGTTTGGGAAAGGGATCAGTTGTGTTGTCAGTAGTGTTGTCAGTAGCGGTGTCAGTAGTGTTGTCAGTAGTGGTGTCAGTAGTGTTGTCAGTAGTGGTGTCAGCAGTGTTGTCAGTAGTGGCGTTAAGACAAGAAAACCAGTCACTGTTTCACATCGAGGCCACCCCATAGTTTCCCCAGCTGCGGATAGGTACCTAACTTTATAGTAGAGGAAAGAGAAAGCTATAGAATGCAGTGTCGGCCACTTTGACTCCAATTGTACCTAATAAAACGACTTAGTCTAAACTATGCCCTATCTACATGGCCCCTTAATGGCCCGTCAGGCCTACGAGACCCACTTGTCAACCTCAGGTAGCTTACATGGCCAGAATATACACTACTTTTATAAATATATACAATTTTTCTCGGATTTTTCCTCCCTTTACTTTTCTTTCTAATTTTTTGTGATATCTTTGGCTCATAAGATCAAGTGAAACTGCACCGACTTGAGCCAGATTATCCACTTGCCACCATGAGCCGGGCCGCAGGGGACACCTCGATGTATGTGGTTGTGTGAGGCTGATAACATCTCTACACGTAGGAGATAAAGAGAGAGAGAGAGAGAGAGAGAGTACAGAGTAGAGAGAGAGAGAGAGAGAGAGAGAGAGAGAGAGAGAGAGAGAGAGACAGAGACAGAGACAGAGAGAGAGAGAGTACAGAGTAGAGAGAGAGAGAGAGAGAGAGAGAAGCAGTGAGAGAGAGGAGGGGAGAAAGACAGACAGACAGACAGAGATCCTACCAAAATCCCACCACTACAACACGTCATCCAGGTGTACACTATACCTGGTCCACATACCTGTACACCCGATCATCGATAATTATATACGAGTTTCATAAAGTAATATTAAACATAATCAACCACCAATTACATTAACCCCATCAAAAAAAAGTAATTATTATGTCAAACTTACGATATAAACTGCTATTAAACGACATTCATCACTAAATTCCTTCCAAAATAACTCTAAGGTTTTCTTATAACTAATAAACTACCTCATTTAATCATGTCATCACCGTGTAACTACTCATAACTACCCCAGGCCATTAGGATTGGGCTGTAGTGCTAATGGGGGCAGGCCTTGTGACACCCAGTCCTAAGGGTTGAATTAAGTTAGGTAAGAGTATGATAGTTTTGGGGCCTATTAGAACTAGGACCTATTAGAACTAGGGCCTATTAGAACTTGGGCCTATTAGAACTGAGTCCTATTAGAACTGGGGCCTATTAGAACTGGGACCTATTAGAACTAGAAAAAAATTTAACTAGGGGCCCAATTACACATCAGCTGGCTTATAAGGGACAAAATGGCCTAATTTTTCAACGTCAGAAGCAGTAGAGTAATTAACCTGGACACTACATCTGATACAAGTAAAGTGAAGGGACATATGGTGCACCTCTCTCTCTCTCTCTCTCTCTCTCTCCTTCATGAAACAACCCTTATCATGGAACTCTAAATAGCTTTACCTATTCATTTAATTACCAACAAAGACGAGATGAGGACCGATTATAATCCCAGAAACAAAATAAAATAAATTGATTGTTCCCTTAATCACCCTTAACCACCTTTAACCACCCTTAACCACCTGTGTATGGGGTTAACCTCTCTATTGAATAAAATCGTCTAACCCAAAAGGCGTCGTGTTATTGAAGGGGTTAATGTATTATCTCTAGGTTCATTCACTTATACTTTCGCCCGTGTCATGGTATCTATACTTTAGACAATGTTTATATAGGGTAAAAAAAAAATATAAGTTGAAAATAAAGGAATTATATAAGAATCTATGAAACGGAGAGAGAGAGAGAGAGAGAGAGAGAGAGAGAGAGAGAGAGAGAGAGAGAGAAAGAGAAGGCGTGTGTGCGTGTGTCAGTGAAGTCCGTCAAATAGGGGGGGGGGGGGGGTAGGGGGTGGGTTATCACAACATCGTGGAAGTAAGGTGGGTCAGATAAGGTATAAGGTGGGTCAGGTAAGGTATAAGGTGGGTCAGGTAAGGTATAAGGTGGGTCAGGTAAGGTATAAGGTGGGTCAGGTAAGGTATAAGGTGGGTCAGGTAAGGTTTAAGGTGGGTCAGGTAAGGTATAAGGTGGGTCAGGTAAGGTATAAGGTGGGTCAGGTAAGGTATAAGGTGGGTCAACAACATCTGGAGTATAAATAAGGTTTCTTAAAGGTCCCTGTCTAACTTCTGCTACGCGTCCTAGCACCGTGGACAGTAATCTGACACCTGACAGAACCCTAACACGCTGTATCTGTCACCCGTCTACACTCATCCACACAGATACAGAGAGACGATCCCCTGTTAACCACCCTCCCCCCCCCCCCAGGTGGTTGTTCGTCATCCACCTGCAATTCGTCTCCTCGGGTAGTTGTATCGTCATCCACCTGCAATTCGTCTCCTCGGGTGGTTGTATCGTCATCCACCTGTAATTCGTCTCCTCGGGTGGTTGTATCGTCATCCACCTGCAATTCGTATCATCCATATAAACTCATCCACTGATATGGTCGTAACCCAGTTTGTGTTATTCAGGTGGTATCATTATCATCATCATCCAGGTGGCTGCTGCCTCATCCAGACGGTTTATATCATCCAGCTGTCCCTTTTCTTCTGCTCCCCTTCCCTTCTCTTCCTTCTCCTCCTCCTATCCCTTCTTACATTTCTCCTCCTACCCTCTTTTCATCTTCCTCTTCCTCCCTCTTCCACCACACCACACCCCACCCCACCACACCCCAGTCCACCCCACCACCACACCCCAGTCCACCACACCACCACACTCCACCACACTCCACCACACCCCACCACATCCCAGTCCACCACACCACACCCCACCCCACCACACCCCAGCCCACCCCACCACACCCGTCCACCACACCCCACCACACCACACGACACCCCACCACACCCCACCACACCCCAGTCCACCACACCCCACCCCACCACACCCCAGTCCACCACATCCCAGCCCACCACACCACACCACACCACACCCCAGTCCACCGCACCCCACCACACCCCACCACCACACCCCAGTCCACCACACCACACCCGTCCACCACACCCCACCACACCACACGACACCCCACCACACCCCAGTCCACCCCACCCCACCACACCCACCACACCCAACAGAGGCCTATGTGTGTTACTCTCCTAATCCCTCCCTTGTAACACGTCACTCCGTCCAGATCACATTATGAAAGACTAGCTCAACGCATCGTTACTTAAGCTGTAGTCAAGATCATGCTAGTTCAGTTCCCAGACGCGTTTAGAACCTGACCTATTTATAAGACTTGTCATTATCATGTTCTTTGTTTAGTCTTGTTTACTTGGTGGTGACTTTGTTTATAGTTTTGTTTACGTAGTGGTGACAACAACATCAACAATTTTAATAATAATAATAATAATAATAATAATAATAATAATAAAAATAATAATAATAATAATAATAATAATAAAAATAATAATAATAATAATAATAATAATAATAATAATAATAATAATAATAATAACAATAATAATAATAATAACAATAACAATAATAATAATAATAATAATAATAGTAATAATAATAATAATAATAATAATAGTAATAATAATGATAATAATAATAATAATGATAATGATAATGATAATAATAGTAATAATAATATTAATAATAATAATAATAATAATAATAATAATGAAAATAAATAAATAATAATAATAATAATAATAATAATAATAATAATAATAATAATAATAATAATAGTAATAATAATAATAATAATAATAATAATAATAATAATAATAATAATAAGCAAAGTACAATAAAAACAAAACACTAACTAAAGAAATAATTACGCATCTCAAAACAAACGAACAAAATCAACCCAACCATTTACACTAAAAACAAACACAAAATAAAAACAGAACAGGTCTTAGACTCTCCCCCTGCTGTACCCCTCAAAAGTAAGGTTTATACTAGGCTATACATTTAAATATCTACATAAATAAATTGCAACACGATACATTGCAAGACGATATATTGCAAGACGTCCTGACTGACAAATGGTGTTGTTGTTCTTGATATATGACATGGAGGAGGGGGGAGGGAGGGTAGGGGGTAGGGAGAAGGGAATATGATATACCAGGTAGGATTCAGATAAGAAAAACAAGATGGTAGACGCGAGGCATCCATTAGAGGGACGGTTTACACATGCAAGGGGGCTGCCGGAGATCTTGACCGAGATACGCGACAAAAAACGAGATATCGAGGCAACAGAAACCGAGTTATCAAGGCAACAGAAACCGAGTTATCGAGGCAACAGAAACCGAGTTATCAAGGGAACAGAAAACGACGAGATATCGAGGCAACAGAAACCGAGTTATCGAGGCAACAGAAACCGAGTTATCAAGGCAAGAGAAAACGACGAGATATCAAGGCAACAGAAACCGAGTTATCGAGGCAACAGTAGACGAGATATCAAGGACTAACTTACATACGGTAGATGGATAATGAAGGAAGATTTAAGAAAGGAGATAGAAGTTGATGGAGGAGATGATATAAGAAAGAGAAGGAAGATTCGGAGTAAAGATAGAAGGAAGGAAAGAAGGAACGAAAGAAGAAAGGAAGGATATTACCCTTAAACAGCCTAAAGCAACACCTTAATGATCCAACAGGTAACTAGACCTTAGGAAACACAGGTAAGGATATGCAACACATTTCTCCAAGAGTTGAAGGCATCCATGTACTCAGGTCAGGAGAATTAACTTTTCAGACGAACTAAATTCTAAACAAACCTCAAATGTACTCAGAAAATTTCGTGTTTTACGTTAGAGTGTAAGTAGAGGTACCCAAGCAGTGAGTATTTAATGAATGAAAGGAATTAAGAATCGCAGTAGAGTTATAATCAATCAAGGTATTGGTTCTCGTGTGGGACAGGTAGGTAGAAAATGTTTAAACTCACCTAGAATGGAATAAAGCAGCCACGTGTTTCAACCTCCCCCCAAAAAATCAAGATCAAGAGATATGTATCAGATCTTACCGAGGCGTTCATGATCTTGCGGTTAGATAAGAGGCGGTGTTCTGGACGGCCACGACAATGATGATGGATAGTGTCTAAACCATCCAAATTGGACTCAGGTACCACCCATGTACGCCAGAAAAAATACCTAATGAAGATATGTATTACCACTAACCTAACCTAACCAAACCTAACCTAACTTAATCTAATGTAGCCTAACCTAACCATAACCTAACCTAACCTAACCAGACAGGTGTGGGGCCGGAGAGAGCAGCAGCATCTCACATTTCTAAAAGACTAAACACAGATTACCGTCTTGATGATCCACAAAGGTGATCTTTAACATCACGGGAATTACAAGATATCAAGCAACCACTATGACGAGCAGGTAAAAAGAGTAAAAGATACTTACCAGGTCCCCCATAATCATCTAGACAGACACACCACAAGAATTCAGTATTTCCACCAGAACGGACTCAGATAACATCATGATTATCCACAAGGGTAAACGTAAACTACACCTGAATTAAGAGGAATCACCACCACTTTCTTAAACGTAGACAAAAAGAACACAAAAGATATCAAAGGTATTCCTAGACACTCAACTAGAACAGGTAGGTGGAAGAACTCAACATTTCCACAACAACGACCCTCTGATACTCATCTTGATTATCCAGAAAGGTAAGCGTAAACTTCACGGATATTACCCAAGCTCTGGTTGCCTGGCCCACTGCAGAGAGAGATGTTCGCGTCAGTTTGGGAGTGGCGGTAACCTTTTCCTGGAATGCCGGGAGTTGCTGCTGGCTGTCAGGCGGGCTTTGGGTGTGTCTGTGTCCTTCCTCTCTTACCAGGTCATTGGCTACGATTGTAACCCCCCTGTAGATTACTTTCCGGAGGGGAGGGGGGAGGGGGGAGGGGTGATTCAGGGCGTTTAACCTTTTGAGGGGATCTTAGGTTCGTCCTGAGTTCCGATCCTTGTTTCTGAACCATAAATCATAACATTTGAGTTTTTGAACCTTAATGTCTAAGTCTTGGAGTTCGAACCTTCAAATCATCCACAGTACTTAAGTCTCAAGAAATGAAATCTGGGCTTTATGAACTTCAGATTTTCTTCCTATTAACCCAGGATAAAATTTCTAGATCAGATTTAATTCCTGAGACAAAGATTCGAATACAGATAAATCGAATCTGTTTCAAACTTTGGGATACTTCGTCGGAACGTGAAGTATTGGCCAGAAGTTGGGAGTCTGAACCTTGAACGTGAATCAATTTAGTCTCGAATATATTTCACGATGATCTTTTATTGTTGTTGTTGTTGTTGTTGCTGTTGTTGTTGTTGCTGTTGTTGTTGTTGTTGCTGTTGTTGTTGCTGTTGTTGTTGTTGTTGTTGCTGTTGTTGTTGTTGTTGTTGTTGGTGGTGGTGGTGTTGTTGTTGTTGCTGTTGTTGTTGTTATTGTTGTTGTTGTTGTTGTTATTGTTGTTGTTGTTGTTGTTATTGTTGCTGTTGTTATTGTTGTTGTTGTTGTTGTTATTGTTGTTGTTGTTGTTGTTGTTGTTGCTGTTGTTATTGTTGTTGTTGTTGTTGTTGTTTGAGGGGAAGGGCATCAATTCTTAGTATATAATAAATCTAAACAGAAAACTCAACATCTTGCAACATTTTTCATTCCTTACAACCAACAAAGGCATTTTCCACTAACCTAACTTAACCTAACCTAACCTAACCTAACCTAACCTAACCTAACCTCACCTAACCTAACCTAACCTAACCTAACCTAGCCTAACGTAACGTAACCTAACCTAACCTCACCTCACCTAACCTAACATAACATAACCTAACCTAACCTAACCTAACCTAACCTCACCTAACCTAACCTAACCTAACCTAACCTCACCTAACCTAACATAACCTAACCTAACCTAACCTCACCTAACCTAACCTCACCTAACCTAACCTCACCTAACATAACATAACCTAACCTAACCTCACCTAACATAACCTAACCTAACCTAACCTAACCTAACCTAACCCTAAAGAAATATGATCTTACATTAAAAGAAAGATCAAAGTGAATGTGTCAGCCTTATGATGGCACTACACACATAACACACATGAAATATATAGAGGTGTAAGAGTTGTGTTCATCTTAAGGGAAGAACAGGTTTAACACTCCTCTCTCTCTCTCTCTCTCTCTCTCTCTCTCTCTCTACTATGCGATGGGATAGCTAACAGAGAGAGAGAGAGAGAGAGAGAGAGAGAGAGAGAGAGAGCACCCAGACTGTGGTATACGAATAGCCATCCATCAGTGACTAAGGATCATGAGAATATGACCCCTCAACCCTGCCACGTTAAGCATATACCAGATCCTTCACTACCTCCTCCTCCTCCTCTGCCTCATCCTCTTCCTCCTCCTCCTCCCTCCTCCTCTTCATCCTCCTCCTCCACCTCTTCCTCCTCCTCTTCCTCCTCCTCCTCCACTTTCACCTGCACAATACCTGAACTTCATTACCTATACCCTGACCCCTTACCTCCTCCGAGATGTTATTGAGGAGTCTTAACCGTGAATTATGCACCCCCTTTCTCTCTCTTCCCCCCTCCCCTCCTCACCCCTTCCCCCTTCTTCCCCCTCTCCCATTACCTTCCCTCTCTCTCCCCTTTTCCAACTCACTTTTTCCCTCTCATCTCCCCTCTCCCTTTTCCCCCTTCCCCCTCCTCTTTTACCCCTTACCTCTCCGCTCCGCTACCCTCACCTCTGCTACCCTCTCTCCTCTGCCCTTTGCTACCTCCCCCCCCCTCCCCAACTCCCCCCTCTCCCCTCCCCTCCCTTACCCCCTCCCTCCCCTTATTACCTCTCCTGAGCTAATTTAAGGCCTCTACAGCCTCTCTTGTGAGTTATTTAGTTACCTCTTGTCCGTTTATGGAGAGAACACTCATACGGTTCACCTGTGTCTTACCTCCTTACCTGTGTATGTGTATTCGTATATGTATGTGTATATGTAGGTATATGTAAGTGGAGTGAATATACTGTAAATACATATAAGAATAACAATGTAATATTCTTTTAACCGTCTAATTCAATATTTGTACATGGAGTGGCTGTGAATACATGGTTGTCTACCTGTGTGTACTACTAATAAGACAGGTGAGAAGTGTCTTTAAGTCTTAATTGGGATATCTTGTGTTATGGCTTCACTATACAGTATGTTGTTCAAGGCCACGCTGACCTCACGACACAACAGGTGAATCATACTCACCTGTGTCTGGCCTCACAACACAACAGGTGAATCATGCTCACCTGTGTCTGACCTCACGACACAACAGGTGAATCATACTCACCTGTGTCTGGCCTCACAACACAACAGGTGAATCATGCTCACCTGTGTCTGGCCTCACAACACAACAGGTGAATCATCCCTACCTGTGTCTGGCCTCACAACACAACAGGTGAATCATCCCTACCTGTGTCTGGCCTCACAACACAACAGGTGAATCATCCCTACCTGTGTCTGGCCTCACAACACAACAGGTGAATCATACTCACCTGTGTCTGGCCTCACAACACAACAGGTGAATCATCCCTACCTGTGTCTGGCCTCACAACACAACAGGTGAATCATCCCTACCTGTGTCTGGCCTCACAACACAACAGGTGAATCATGCTCACCTGTGTCTGGCCTCACAACACAACAGGTGAAGCAGCCCTACCTGTGTCTGACCTCACAACACAACAGATGAATCATACTCACCTGTAGCTAATAGAGTTAAATTACCACTTGTTAAGGAAAGACGTTTGGAAGCTGTGCAGGTAAATATCAGCAACAGACACCCCACGGATATTCATCACACTGGGAAAGTTCACCTGTCTAATGAATCTCCATTAAAATCATTATTAACGAATTGCTCGACGAATTCTTCCCTGTGTTGGTATTTTTAGGTAAACTTTCCCCAGCGTGTGTGTGTGTGTGTGTGTGTGTGTGTCTGTGTGTGTGTGTGTGTGTGTGTGACGAAGACTTAACCCCTTGACCACCAATTTAACCTAACCCCTGAAGCACGAACCAAACTACAACCCCTTCCTTAATACACCCCTTCCCCCTTCCCCCTTCCCCTCCCCCTTTCCCCGTCCTCCCGAAAAAATACAGAAATTATCAAACTCAACAATATTTCCGCTACCAACAGTAAAAGGTGAACGTCTCCTACATTAGAATTACCCACAGAAACCTTTAAAAAAATTAAACATACATAATATATCACTCTGCTGGGGGGGATTGGGGGGGGGTGTGGTGGGGTGTGGGGGGGGGGAGTGTGGTGGGGTGTGGTGGAGGTGGTGTGGTTGGTAGGGAGGGGTGGAGGTGGGGGGGGGGACACGGCGTCACTTCCACCAGCCTCCAGGGCACGAGTAGCCGCCGCCTAAGCATGCATTATGAGCGTTCCATGACTGGGCAAGGAGACACCCGCATAACGAACGAGCTACAAGTTTTACACCCAACTTACGACGCATAAATTCATATACTGATATTAGTCTAGTTCCCCCCCCCCTCCCCCCAACTCCTCCCCTCACACCATCCTTGCTGAGGAAACGTGGTATCGTGTAGGCTGTGGTGAGGTGTCTCTCTCTCTCTCTCTCTCTCTCTCTCTTTCTCTCTCTCTCTCTCTCTCTCTCTCTCTCGTCACAGTCTATCATCATCTAAACTATTATTCCTTTCCTCAACTCATCAACCAGTTCACCTCAAGAAACATCCACCTGTGAACCAAAGCCTTCAGCTGGTCATGAGACACGAAATATTAAGTGTTACGTCAACTTGTTCCAGGTGAGAAACACAACACGAGTGATAATGGGATGTTCTTGAGAGAGGCAACACGACACGGCGAAGGTGCTGGCGGAGGAGGAACTTCTTCTGCCGTATAAGTCCCTTGTTCTAGCTCGTGCCCTGGTGATGGTGGTGAGCTTGACGTGTATTTAGTCCTGGACACGACACAGTGAGGCCATCAACATCTCTCCCTGGTGTTGTTGGCTCTATTGATCTGTCAGATTTTTTCCTACCAGCTCGAGTCTAAGGTTTTTGAGAGGGGTCGCTTACGCTGGACTAGGCTGGGCTGGGCTGGGCTGGGCTGCTCCTCCATCTTGTTCAACAGTCGAAAATAGGATGGATGACAGGCGGGTGAGGAGAGCGGCTGGTTGTACTAGCTGTGAGTGAGTGTCTATCTGGTGTGCAGCTTGTGTTGGGTAATATATACGAGGTTGTGTCTTAAGGTTCGCTAGTTTCTTCCCCGCCGCCGTCTGACTTAATGCTGGATACTACACCTGGGGTCTTCATTCTCACCTCGAAGTTAAATTCCACTCACCAGAATATCCACTCAACTGTCTCACTAGCATTCATGAGTGCGGCGGCCGAGAGGAGACAGCACTCACCTTCTGTTCTAAGGGTCACTGGTTCGATCCCTGGAAACTCCCACTCCACAGCAGTTGAAAAAAAAAAGGGGGTACATAGTTTTACAAGTTGGGAAAGTAATGGTGGTTGTGTGCAGGGACGGCCACGCTTACCTTAGGCTGGGTGCACTATGTGATGTACCCACACTGCCCCTAACAAGCACTCATACCTAAGAGGCTACGTGTTACTTTTACTTCATGATTCATGTTCGATTCAATCCCATCATCTGTGTGTTTTTGCGACAACGAATGCAACTTACCATAACCTAACCCCCCCCCCCCCCCTCTCTCTCTCTCTCTCTCTCTCTCTCTCTCTCTCTCTCTCTCTCTCTCACCTCGTCGGCGCCACCTTCAGGAGAGCTCCTCGACGTAGACATGGTCACGATCAGCACGTTCGTGGGTCATGCACAAGCTGGGGAGACCCGGGTCAGGTGTCAGCTTGGGCCATTGTACTAGGTCAACGGGAGGTCAAAGGTCACCACACTGAGTCATATATCATTGTGGCGGTGGTGTTGGTTCATGCGTGTGTGGGGGGGAGGGGGGGGGAGGGTAAAAAGAGAAATGAGGGAAAAAAGATAATAAAAGAGACATAACAACAGAAAGAGAATGAGAGAGAGAGATGGAAAGGAAGAGGAAAAGTAAGACATAACAACAGAAAAGAGAATCAGAGAGAGATGTAAAGAAATGGGGAAACAGGACAAAATGATGTAAAAGGAAAGACAGGTAGAAAAATAATAAAAAAAGACTTATAATAGAAAAGAGAAAGACAGAGACGAAGAGGAAGAAGAAAATGAGAAGATGGAGCGAGAGAGAGAGAGAAAGAGAGAGAGAGAGAGAGAGAGAGAGAGAGAGAGAGAGAGAGAGAGAGAGAGAGAGAACTTTACCTGGTGTGTGTGTGTGTGTGTGTTAGGGAAGGTGAAGGGGTTAAGGCACATGCTAATTAGTTTAGTCTATGTACGTGAAATACTGTACATATATCTGTTAAGGTTAGGTTAGGTTAGGCTAGGTTAGGCTAGGTTAGGTCAGGCTAGAAGGAGGAGGAAGAGTCTCACACACGCTGCCTCGCCCTCGCCAATAAACTTATTCGCCCATAACCAATCTCCTTCGCCACGGCAGGTGTTGAGTCCAGCCGAGCGTGGCCAAACCCTACCAATACAAGACAGGTGTAGCGGCCGTCCTTAACCATAACACTTACCTGTTGTACACCTGTGAGTGAGTGAATGGGATAAGGGGCCGACACACACACACACACACACACACACACACACTACCTGGAGCTGATACTTGTGAGTCTATAATACTAATACCCGGTAGCAGCCAAGCCCGATGATAATATATAATAAGCTGACATTCTCCCTACCTCCCCCTACCCCTACCCTCCCCTCCTTCCCCCCTCTCACCTCCCCCTACCCCTACCCTCCCCTCCTTCCCCCCTCTCACCTCCCCCTACCCCTACCCTCCCCTCTTCCCCCCCTCTCACCTCCCCCTACCCCTACCCTCCCCTCCTTCCCCCCTCTCACCTCCCCCTACCCTCCCCTCCTTCCCCCCTCTCACCTCCCTCTTCCCCTCCAGCTAATGGCGTTTATCCCCACCACACATACGGTAGCGACTGTGGTGTGCTATGATTCGATAATCCGATCGTATAATCCCGCCATGCTGTGTGAATCATAGAGGATCTTATACTCTGTGCCCTATAAGGTGATGGCGGCTATAATCATTCCCATTGGGCACAGAAACTCGGTCGTATAATTTTATAATCGTGTATAATCTTATAATCGCTCGATCTAGTATGCCGGGTGTTATAAAAAGAAAGAGTTGCTATGCATGCGATGTAGTGGTCATAATCTGCTATACTGTGGCTCATAAGGGTGTGCTATACATATACGAGGTGGTGACTATAATTCGTTCGTTCGATGATATAATTTACCACACTGATGGATATTACACCGAAACCTCTCTCTCTCTCTCTCTCTCTCTCTCTCTCTCTCTCCCTCCACAAAAAAACACCTCACTTAACCTAATCTCCACTTACACCATCACCAACAGCTCCTCCTTCCCTCCCTCCCACCCTCCCTCATTCTCCCCTCCCTCCTCCTTTTCCAGCTTAAACCTGCACTATAAACCGCTTCCATTCCACCTCTCCCTCGTGTCTATTTCAGAGTTAACACGTCTTTGTGAGGTCCACCCCAGCTCGCTGCTTCCACCCAAGAACACACTCCTCGGCGTGAATTTATTGTGTGTGTGTGTGTCTTCATTTTCCACGTAGGTTAGGTTAGGTTTGGTTAGGTTAGGTTTGGTTAGGTTAGGTTTGGTTAGGTTAGGTTAGGTTAGGTTTGGTTAGGTTAGGTTTGTTTAGGTCGGGTTAGGTTAGGTTAGGTTTGGTTAGGTTAGGTTTGGTTAGGTTAGGTTAGGTTTGGTTAGGTTAGGTTTGGTTTGGTTAGGTTAGGTTAGGATAGGTTAGATAGGAAACCACATCATCAGTCAGTCATCCATTAAGAGACTTCCTTTAGAATAGTTCAGGCTACCATTATCTATTCCTCTGAGGACATCATTACCTATCCACCAATTCTATCCTCTCAACCACTACCAGATTTTTTTTTTCCATTTTTGTGTTTTTGTGAGAAATAATTCTGATTATGTCTACTTTGCATGCAGATCCTCTTTTGCCAAGTCACAAGTGCATCGTTCTAAAGCTGTTTCGTGTACAGTAACTCTTGTGTGTCTCCTGGTTACAGATTATTCATTTTTTATTCACGTAAATATAACCCCCCTCCCCCCCTCCCCCCCCCCGGGTCTCTCCATTGAATATGTCTTTTATATAAGTTTTCACAAGATATATTATTAAAAGTTCATTAGATTTTCCTTTTAAATGGTGGTATGAGAACTTTAGTGTTGTGCCGTAATAAAGCAAGTTAAATGAGTTCTCTTATCACTATTGCTCAAGTCATTATTTTAAGGAGAAAGCTAAAAACTGTCGAATCTTGGAAAATATCTCTGAGTCGTAGGTTAGGTTTAGGTTTGGTTAGGTTAGGTTAGGTTAGGTTAGGATAGGTTAGGTTAGGTTAGGTTAGGGTAGGTTAGGTTAGGAGGTTAGGTTAGGTTAGGTTAGGTTAGGTTAGGTTAGGTTTCGTCTTAGCTTCATTCTTCGTTTATATTACGTGAAATAACCCACAAGTTATCCGTCTCACTTGTCATTCAACCATCATTTTGTTATTTCATGTGTGGGTGTTGCAAGAATATATCCGCTTTCACAGGATCACGTTTCTTACCGTTTCTCTTTATCCCGACATGATTCCCTTCGTCAGGCTCCTGCAGTGCTTCTGACCACCACACCATGACTCAGCACCAGCATGAGCAATCAACATCGCCTGGCGTCCCTCAATAACACACTCGTGAACTCTACGCCAGACGAAACACTCATATACACACAGTACATCTAGGCCGCGCTTACAAGACCTCGATATGTTTGTGTGTTTTTTCTGGGGGGTTTTCAGCAAAGGTCATTTACAAAGTGCATCAGCTTCTCGAACTACCTAATCCCCTCGTTAACCTTCATGAATCATCTGTGTAAACTTCATCTGGACAGTTTATTACGCTCTCTATTTACCCTTATCAATATTTCTATCTGCACAGGCGGCTTAAACGGTGAAAATACTCGCTTTAATTTCCCCCATCAATATATCTGTCAGGTCTACATCTTAAAAGAGAAATTATTCCTCTCATTTGGTCTTATCAATAAAGTGAAAACCTGGTGCAAGATGTAACCAAACTTCTTAACCTCAAAAAATAAATAAAACTCTTATATTTACGGTTTATCTTTATTATGTAAAGGAAAAAAGTATAATGTAACCACAGGTGCCTTCCACGGCGTGAGTGTGTACGTGTGTGTGTGTGTCAGAGTCAGTGTGTGTGTGTCGGCGTCAGTGTGTACGTCAGTGTGTGTGTGTGTCAGAGTCAGTGTGTGTGTGTAGGCGTCAGTGTGTACGTCAGTGTGTGTGTGTAGTTGTGTACGTGGGCGTCAACATCCACGTCCACACCTTGGTTGATTAAGAGTTACGTCGGAACAGGTGTTTGACTTTGTTTTCATTGTTATTAGGTGTGTGTGTGTGTGTGTGTGTGTGTGTGTGTGTGTCACGAGGAGGAGCCCTGGACTATTTGACAATTGAGGATCCACCATCATCCTCCCAACGATCCTCCCTCACCCCCCTCCACCACCCCCTCCCTCAATCCCTCTCCACCCCCTCCACCACCCCCCTCCACCAACCCCCTCCCCCAACTACCCCCTCCACACCCCCCACCCCCTCCACACCCCCTCCACACCCCCCTCCACACCCCCTCCCCCAACTACCCCCTCCACCCCCCTCCACACCACCCTCCCCCAACTATCACCCCCACGGTTTTATCATCTCAACAAGTTCTCCCATAAACGCTGCGCCAGGCTTCCCCTTATCAGCTGCCCAACTGCTGTATAAACGAAGGCCGCCTCATTGGCCCTTTACTACCGATGGTCAGCTGTCTTGTGTGATCCCAGTAAGAAGGAGAGAGAGAGATAGAGGAAGGAGGGAGATGTGAAGAAGGAGAAGAAGGAGGAATAAGAGAAGGATGATGGAGGAAGGAGGGAGATAAAAGAGATGGAGAAAGAGAAGGAGGAGGAAGAGATAAAGAGAAAGAGAATGGAAGGAGAGCTGAGAGACAGAGGAGAAAGAAAAAGATGATATTAAGAAGAAGGAGGCAGGTAAGGAGATAAAAGAGAAGAAGAAGAACAACATCAACAAGAAAGAAAGATGAAACGAATTATTTACCTTCCACAATCAGACATCTTGGCCAGCCGCTCTGAAAGCTCTCGTCAGGCTAACATAATCTCTTTATACATTACTTAATTGTATACAACTCTGGCGAAGGAAGCCCACACGATGACTGATGGCACGAGATACACGATACACAATAAAGTATATTCGTGTCGACTTGTACTTTGAGTATTAATTAATCCACTTTAGAAAAAACACACACACACACACACACACACATACACATATACACATACACACATACACACACACCAAGTAAATTAAAATAAGAAAGTTTAATATGTTCTTGAAGAGCTCGACAATTTCTACCCCCCCCCCCCCCTCCCAAAAAAAAATATATATATATATGTACTATAATACCTAATAGCTTTCTAATCCCTGGAAATCCATAAAGGGAAACTCCTTACAGTCTCATGGCGCCTTAAGATTACCGAAGGAGATCTCTCTAAAGGTCAGATTCTGCCCCCCCCAAAAAAAAAAAAATCTGGCTTATTATTTGTATATTCAGGTGTACAAACTCGAGCACACTTCACCGACTTTGTCCTGTGGGTTAATATGGCCATGTGTGTGTGTGTGTGTCGGTCTCCTGCTGGTTAGGGGAGTGAGCTTGGGTGTGTGTGTGGGGGGGGGGGGGTGACCCATGCTTGTTACGGTGGTTAACCCATGGGGGGAGAGAGATTGTTTCGTTTGCCTCAACCCATGGGGGGAGGGGGGAGATACTGATTCGTTTTAGAGAAGCGGCACGAACCCACACTTCAACTTTAACCCATGGGAAGACAACTCGACCCATGACCCACGTCAATGCATTCCCCTTCCCTTCACTCACTTGCTCACCTCTTTCAATACAAAAGAATGACCCACACCCCCATTCCACGTTCCTATCCCACGCTCTTATCTCATCCCTCCCCCCCATCCTACGACGCTATCCTACACTCCCATCCCATACCTCCATCCCACACTTCCATCCCACATTCCCATCCTCCCTCCACTACCCACTCCCCGCCACGCCCATCACCTCTCCACACGCCCACATACACACGCCACGCAGCTCATCAGGAAAGAGTTTTGAGGAAGTTATATTCAGCATCTTCGTAAATTCCTTCACAACAACACAATGATAGGTTCCCCCTTCCTTCTCTTTCTCCCCCCCCCTCCCTCCGCCCCCTTCTCCATTCCCCTCCCCCCCCCGAGACACCACTAAGAATAATCCTGGTGTCAGTATCTTCTGGAATAATCTTATCAACATCTAGTCTTAATCTTCTGTGGAAAATGTTGAGCCACCACACGAAAATATTTACTCTCTCTCTCTCTCTCTCTCTCTCTCTCTCTCTCTCTCTCTTCTTATACCTCCCCTAAGCCAGCCAAATGTAACCTAACCTAACCTAACCTACCTAACTCAGCCTGACCTAACTCAGCCTGACCTAACCTAACCAAACCTAATCTACCAAGAATATTTAAATCCGTCACCTCCTCTTATTAAGAAAACTCCTCTTGAAAATGTCCACACAACTCACCAGGGGGAGGGGAGGAGGGGAAGGGGGAGGGGGTGTAAGGGGAGGGGGGGAGAGGGGGAGAGGGGGTGTAAGGGGAGGGGGAGAGGGGGAGAGGAGGAGAGGGGGAGAGGAGGAGAGATCATGTCGGATTGAATTCTTTCAGTATTCAAGTCTGAGGTTAGGTCGCCACGGCATAGTTTGAGTGTGTGAGTGTGTGGGAGCGTGTGTGTGTGTGTGTGTGTGTGTGTGTGTGTGTGGGAGGGTGTGTGTGTGTGTGTGGGAGGGTGTGTGTGTGTGTGTGTGTGTGTGTGTGTGTGTGTGTGTGTGTTTGGAGGTGTACTATGGTGTCTAAAGATGTGTAACGGTGTGTGAAGGTGTGTAAGGTATAATATAGAGATGTGCCAGGGTGTGTACTGTAAAGGCGAGCTCGGGTGGGGATGTGCTTAGTACAGTATGTTTAATGTGGTACTCAGATGCATATAGTTGTGCTAGGGTGTGCTACAACGTATAAGGATGTGCTAGGGTGTACCAGGATGTGCTAAAATATACTAAAGGTGTACCAGGGTGTAATATATAACCCACCACCAACACCACATCGGTCGGAACACCTGCGACAGGAGTCAATAACTTTTACATTGTTATGACTGTCTGTCCATCCTTAATATTTATCTCTCTCTCTCTCTCTCTCTCTCTCTCTCTCTCTCTCTCATGTAGTAATAGTTCCCAGCTAACCAAAAGTCCTTACGACCCTTCTCCCTCCTTCCCTTCCTTCCTTCCTTCCCTCTCTTCCTTCCTTCCTTACATCAAGCGTCACTGTAATGTATATAATTCTTTAGTTAATTCCTATATAGATGTTACAGAACCGCCATTACAAAGTGTACAGTACGTATATATATGACTCGATACAAAGAGTTTTTGAAATACTGTATGATTGTGTATTCATTTCTCGGTACAGTAATATTTTATGTACCGCTATATTCATAATCTATGTTACAGAACGAGTAATACTGTACCCATACTTTTTACCTGTCCACCTGTACCTGTAATTTATGTTTCCTCTTTTTTTGTAACTTTCTGATTCTTCCTCTGATTCTTCCTCTGATTCTTCCTCTGATTCTCATTCTGATCTTACCTCTGATAATATTGCATATGTATCGTCATTATTTACTGGCAGTGTTTACGATACTAAAAACAACAACAACAATAGTAAGTACTGGACGTAAACATCTTGGTGTGTGAGACTTGACCTGGCCGGTTAGGTTAGGTTAGGTTAGGTTAGGGGAGGTTAGGTTAGGTTAGGTTAGGGGAGGTTAGGTTAGGTTAGGTTAGGTTAGGTGAGGTGAGGTTAGGTTAGGTTAGGTTAGGTTAGGTTAGGTGAGGTTAGGTTAGGTTAGGTTAGGTTGGGTTAGGGGAGGTTAGGTTAGGTTAGGTTAGGTTAGGTTAGGTTAGGTTAGGTTAGGTTAGGTTAGGTTAGGGGAGGTTAGGTTAGGTTAGGTTAGGGGAGGTTAGGTTAGGTTAGGTGAGG